>JAPQRN010000022.1:17642160-17657550 GCA_037367275.1 Coranthus polyacanthus | reverse complement strand
CCCCCCCCCCACAACCTAAAAAAATAGCCCCCCCAAAGAAATGTACATAAAATGCAATGCTCTGTCTCCACGAATTAAAGAAAATGTCTAGCACCACTTCAACCGCTGTGTTTGCATAGCTGTAAAGCAATTTCATAACACAGTTTGTCTCAAGAAGAAATATATCACTACATAGAAAGCTTTTGATCTCTATGTAGTGGATTATTATGAAAAACACATGAACATAAGCTTGGTAATTATATAATGTCATTTTGATCTTATCGATTTGTGCATTGAATAATAAATTGAATGCTCAAGTCAAATATTTCCCGCACATTCGCTGAACTGACATTCACAAGTCGGCATTAACTACACTAAAGGAAATCGTTACCACATGTGTCCGGATACCATGTCGATCTATCCGTCATAAATTTTTCACTATGAAGAATGTCATAACCGTATTGATTTATGTGGTTACAATATTTTCAGGATTTGTTATCTATATATTTTATTCATAGTGCAGTCCTCAAATGTGAAGATTTTGCCGTTTGTCGTTCCTCAGCTCAGAAAGCAATAAGTAGTGAGTGGGTGCATTGGGGAGTAAGAGGTATGCAAATCATTTGCTTTTCCCTAGTCTGCCACTGAATACATAGTGATTTATTCACGGGAAAGAAAAAAAAAAAACATAAATGACACTCAATGAAAAGTGCATCAATGTCAGCAAAGCAGTGACAGACATGTCTTTGAGAAGCAAATCCATGAAAACAGCTTTGATAGCTACAATTTGGACTGCCAAAAATTCACATTTTGTAGCACGCTGTCATCTAAGAGGCTTGCTGTTTTTGAAGGGCAACTGTTTCCCCCATGTCAACAACTTTCTCACCCCATCTGCTTGACAGAGACCAAACTTTTCCATTTGCACACAAATAACATTCTGTTAATTGTCAACAGGCTGCTTTTACTTTGCACTTAGCACTTTCAAGGCTAATGATATGCAAAAACACTGATGCACAGGCTGATGCACACTGATATCTTTATGATTTCTCCGGTCATAAAAGATATAGCTTTTCAACCCCGCTGCTCAGTTTAGCCCATGTTTCATACCGTCTCAGCTCTGCCAGCTGGCACCACTCTCCAGATACTGTCTTCACCTTCAGCATGTCTCTCTGTAACCTGCTTGTCTTCCTCTGAAGTGACGACAACTGCCAAATGAATCCTCCTTCATTACAAGTACTCTGACACATGACCAAGTAACTGCAGAGCATGTGTCACGATGTGATTTTGAGCATATCTGTGCCCTTTCGCTGTCACCACCGCTTACCTCGCAGGACAGTTTCATCACGGGTAAATCTCTTTATTGTATGTGGATTCATGTGTGTTTGTTTGAGTGTGTCTGTTTCAACATAGGCCAGAGTGTGTCTTTGCGCATGCACATGCACATGCCGCCGAGGGATTTCTTTTTTTAATATTGAGATAGGTCAGAAGGATCTGTGATCTGTGCAGCCCAAACAAGAATTAAATTTCAAGTCACGTTTCAATACTAACAAGAATGACATTTTTCTCTTCTCATCATGACATTTTATCACAGTCATTTCTTTGACCTGAGGGCCACTGGAGAGGGAATCCAGAGAATGGCCAACAGGGAACAAGCGGAGGAGGGTACGCGTTTTGTAAGCTGCAGAAATAAAACCTATCTAATTGGGATCTTATGTATTGTCTGTCAATGAGTCTTTTTCCAGAGGCAGTTTCTGATACCAGCGTTATTAACATTTTTCTTTGCTCCAGTTGGAGATCATTTCCATGCCGGGAGTGTTCTCGTCAAACTTCTGCTGTTTCTCATTTCAACAAACAAGTTTTCCTCATCTGTTGTGTTTTTGAATCCAAATACTAATGAATTCATTGCCATGCCCTTTTTAGAATGTTTATATTTTTCAGCTTTACAAGTTGCTGTAAAAATTGCACAAGTGAACAAACAGTAATGATAACTGCAGTGCATAGCTGTATTGATGGGAGAGTGATATGGTTTAATTACTCTGATCAATAGTAATTTCGCAGAAATCATTTGTTAAGTTAAATGCTTCATACTAATGACTCAATCTATAATTCTTAACTGGATAATACAGCATGATATAGCACAAACAGAAAATGGCATTTTGGATATACAGTACAATAATATTATTGATGCTGGGTCATATTCAGCTTCCACCCAATCATCTCAATCACAGCCTATTTAAAACATTTTACTTTAACAAAAGAATCAACTACAGACGCTGTTTGTGTACACACAAGGAATCTCTCCACTGCGACTCTTCCTGGGGTTTCTTCCAATTGTTTTCCTCATCGAAGGGTTTTTTGGGGGGAGTTTTTTCTCACTCAGACCCAGGGTTTAAAGACAGAGGGTGATGTGTATTGTACAGATCGTAAAGTCCGTAGAGGAAAATTTGTGATTTATAATAAAATCTGACTTGACTTGTTTTAGGTTGCTGCTCAACCCTACACTTAATCCAATTTTCTCCTAAGATCCTCCGGTAAATGATGACTCTGATCTGAATTTTACACTCGGATGAAGATAATATGGTTTGCTTGACTTACAGCTGTAAATGAATTGCCCCCTCTTAGACAGAATCCACCTCGTGGCCTTTTCACTTCCCCTGTGGATCAACACATTTTATTCAATTTATACCTGAGAAGCTTCTAGTTCATGACACTGTTACATTGTTCAAGGGCTCCATTGCAGCCGTTAAGAATGATTCTGAACTTCTGAGATTTTGCCTAATAGACGAGTAGATGAGTGCTGCAAAAATAGTCTGTAACCTTTTAATCTTGCTGCAACACTGTTTAAATTCTGATCTCATATCTGCAACTGATGTCTTGTAGGCTATTTGTGAATGTTTGTTACCAAAAGATAAGACATTTTTAAAATTAGCCCCTTGTGTTTCGGAACTGGAATAAATATGTTTTTTTTTTTTTTTGTTAATTTCTCATTTCCTCATGCAGATATGGGTGGTAATCTCCTTCCTGTGAATTTTAAACACTTTAACACGTTCTGAGGAAACAATGCAAAGTGTTACAAAGGAGCTGAGCTCTGCTTGCTTTGAATATCCTAGGCCTCTAATAATAAAGCCGGTTCTCTTCTCTTATGGCTCTCACTGGGAGGAAACATTTATGCTGCACCATATTTTAATGATAGTAATCAACACAGTTAAAAATTAATTAATTTCATGTTGATTTCATGAAACCACATTTGTAATGTCCAGTGTGTAAGATTTCGAGATATCTAATTGTAGAACTGTAATATAGTGTTTAGAATTATGTTTTCATTTGTTTATACTCACCTGAAAACAAGAACCGTTGTGTTTTTGTTACCTTAAAATGAGTCGTTTGTATCTATAGAGGTAGCGGGTCTTCTTTCATGGAGTCCACCGCTGAAAATGTGATATATAATAATCGTTTTTTTTTTTTGTTTCCAGTGTGTGACCATATTGTAACTTACCGTAAAAAATGATCTGACTGACTGACTGCCATGTAAAGGACTCGGGTCAAATTTTCCTTATGCTCTTAAGTGTACACTTTACAACGTTAGTTACCATTTGCTTAAAAATTGAGTCACGTGACATCAACAAACAGCCAGTTCGAGAGACTCCAATAAGGAAATGAAAGGTTTACAACAGCAAACCAAATACTGACTCTAAAGAGGCCATCATAGGGGAGGGTGAGGCGAGGGGTATTCAGTTGGATGTAGCTCCCTCCACTTTTTCTTCACTTCTACAAGGTGGCATAGGTCAAGGAGACGAAACAATTTCATCTAAAATTTCCAAATAAGATCATGACAAATCATAGTTAAAAGCTGATGACAGTGAAAGTTATTTCTGGACCGTGAGGTAGGCTGCTTTGTGGGTGGAAACTATGCAGTATTATACATCTTATTTAGGACCTTCACAGTAATTTGCCAGCATAAGTTTTTAAAGATTGTTGAGAATCAACTGTGCCACCCAGGCCTTTATATCATCTAAAAGTGGAAGGAAACCTTGACATATTTCAGCAGCATTGTGGTTGTAATTTTATTTTTTCAAGAAGAGACTGAAATGAATAGGAAGACATCAACCCTGTCTCAAAAGCAACTTCTCCTTTCAGCTGGGTGGCATTCATGTTTATGTGTTCTTTGATCTCTGGGTTGTATAACTTGAGTCTCTCACCTCCCCATTGTGTAACATTAAAAGACGCCTGTGCTCTTCTGTTTCACAGGTCAATGCCTTTAAAGTTTCATGCCCACCTGGCAACCAAGTGCTGCACAAAGACCCTGGCATTCCACACATTTGTGCTAGCAGCATATACTGCTGGCACCCACACATGCTGAGGTGAGTAATAATTTACTTCAAGATGTGGTCTTCATTTCTCTGATCACGACAGCAATTGTGCACAGCCTTTAAAGCATCCCAGCCCAGACTGGCTCAGGATTTTCCTCAAGCAACTCTATGAAATGTGCTGAAGTGTGATAGGGCTGATGAATCCCTTCATTGTCTGTTGATATAGCTGGTCATGGTGTTTAGGGGGAGGCACTGTAGATATTATAATCAAGTCACATCAAATCCATGAGTTCTCAGCATTGTCTTCAGGCCTGCTCATTTAATGCCGCCATGGGGTTTTAATGAGGGGTACACTGCAGAGAAAGGCAAGTAGCAATGTGATTTTAATAGGCTCACTATGGTCCACTGGCAAGAGAAAGCAGCTACTGCATTTGTTCTCTCTGAGCACATAATTTAAGTAAGCACAGGGAGCCGGGATGTCGTCTGCTTGTCATAGTTCAGTCTTATAGAAGAGCCGTGTCGACGAGATGGCACGTTGTCTTTCAACGTAGATAAGGTGTTCGGAATACATTAACCTTTTCCTCGTGTGTTTAGTGAATGTACCCTTTTTGTTTCACCGTGGAATGAGAAATATTTGCAGCTATGAGGCAAATCGGAGCTCACATGGGGCTCATGCGGCAGAGGCATGCGGCAGCTGAACGTTAGCCTTCAATCGAAATGCGAAAAAGACGAGGGGAGAGGAGCGAGGGGGGGAAAAAGACAAGAGATGGAGGAGAAAGGGTTTCGGGATGGCAGCAGCAGACTGCGCGGGGTTCGGGTAACAGCTTTTTCTTGTCTCCCTCGCCCGTTCTATATTTCATTTCATTCTCTCACTCCGTCTCTGGCCGTTAAAGCTCAGGACCTCAGGCACTGCAATTATAGGTACAGTAAAGATGAAAGGTCACAACTGTTAGCAGAGGAGAAGGCAGTGACAGAATGAGGAGGGAGGACATTTCAACTTTCTAAAGCTCCAAGTGGCCTGGCATACAGGAGGGAAATAATGTAATAATAGCTGCCAAAAGGCCTGCTTATTGACTTTGTAAAGCTAAAGCTCCTGACCTTTTTGCATCGGCGCAGCCCAAAGCTCACCGTTTATTGGGAAGAAGAGGAAAAAAAACACATTTTCATCAAACCGAAGAGGAAGAGCAATAAAGCGGTGTTGTTTATCAAGATATTGAAACAGTCTAACCAGTGATGGTTCCTCACAAAAAAGAATCGTATGTAGGGCTACTACTAATTTCTTTTATCAAATACATTTTTGAGTAAACATAACTCACTTCATCTACCAAAAAACATCTCCACAGGCACATCCAGAGGAGCTTTTAAAGCACCAGAGAGAAAAAAAAAGTCAGCAAAGCCAAAACCAGACAATTTTTTTCAAAAGTTGTAGTTTAATGTCTTCCTCTATCCTTTTTTAAAAGCCTGATGTGTTTTATAAGGACACAAGCGGCATTGCGACAGTGTTTATGTACACAGTATGACACTTGTTTTGCTCTATGATGTTTTCTTGACAAAGGCAGAAAGATTTCTTGCTCGACTAAATGCATTCTGAGCTATCAGCACTGAGTGTGCATCTTTTATCTGATCTGATTATCTCGTTTTCTTCTCTTAATGACAGCTCTTTTAGAAAACAAATCACCATTAGAAGTCACATTAAGAGAGGTGAAATTAGCTACTGCAAGATAACATTATTATGTATTTATAAACAACTGCTTCTCTTCATTTTTTTTTAGTGTGAAGATTAATTTTTGATAGTAAACTTCAAATGAAGCTGTAGAATCAGTCACTAGATGTTGTCACAGAAAATGTTTTTTTTTTTTTTGTTAATGTTTCCCATGAGCGTCAATATTCAGCCACAATTGTAACATCTTGGTGAAGAGGTAATATGTCGTACTATGATGCAAAGGACTGTAATTATGGTCATTATTATGGTCATTTGCTTTTTTGGCAAGAGAATTAGGCTCATTAGCCTTTATGACTGAAATATCTTATGGCACTGGTCACTGCACTCCATTGAAGAGGAGGTGAAAAAATGCATGCACGTGTTGTACTAAGATCCCGGTGCACTAAAATGTACTTTTAGTGTGTTTTTAGGTTTATATAAACGCTGTGGTGTAAAATAAAAGCTGTGAAAATATGAACTTGCTCAGTGCTGTCAGTCCTTTAGCGTCTCCACCACAAGATGTCCTCCAGACAAAACAAGCCAATTATAAAATGCTTTGCTTGTGATGTAGTAACCAAGAGCAATATCCATAACCAATCATATTCAAGCTATATATTTTTTTAATTTGTTAGCCCCCCCCCTACCACCACCATTTATTAGCAACAAAACAGTGACCATGTTGGTAAAACTAGCTATGAAAAGTGTATTATTCCTGCTTCAGTGAATCAAAACTGGGAAATGATGATCTAGGAATTAGCAGGATGTGAGTTACGATGGTTCGTGTAAAGGGCTTGGGTTTGTTATGTATTATTACATCATGAATGAACATTAACTTCCTCAAACCTCAGCGCCTTACAAGTAAGACTGGGTCACTGGTATTAATCAACAGCTGGTTTGAACCCAGTTACACTGCATTATGTTCATAAATAGAACACAGAATATATTTGTTTCCTCTCAGCCGCACGTCACCTTCCTCCCGAGAGTTTTGCAGTAACCTGTGGCTCCCTATTGAGAGCAAAGACATGGGAGAAGGACAAGGTGAGAGCGTGGATGAACGAGGAGATGGGAGGGGAAAAGGATGGATTTGGGCTGTAACTGCCCACGCAATTGGGTTGTACAGGGAAGATGAAAGACGGGAGCTGCAGGCAGAGAAATAAGTAGAAAGACCATCAGAGTATAAGAGACAGCAAATGAGGAAATTGGAGGCAAAGTAAAATTAAGCAGAGTGATGCTGAGAGGGGAAGAGAAAGGCAAAAGGGAGCCGGGGAGATCTATGTGCCAGGGGAAGAGTGCTGTATTTCAGGCCCAGTGCCTTTGTGCCATTTGAATCACTGCAGGTTTCTCATGCCCTAGGCTCTTCTATATAAAGCTCAGACAGCTGCTGGATTTTCCACATTACTGCCATGGAATTGGATTAATACAATGCCCGTCCATGTTTTCACCATCATCAGCCAGCATCCGGAGGGACCTGCTCTCACAGGTCGCTGGCCACCTGTCTCCTTCTGCTCATTGTTATGGGGGAATTAACTGGTATGGGCAATGCATGGCACCGTGCATGCAGAACAGTAAATCATTTCGAAACTGTTGTACTATTTCCACACCTCTTTCTTTTTTATGCTCTGGAAATATGCTTGAAAGCATGTATGGACTGACCGTGTGAACAATGTATGTGACACTGAAAAATGACTCCCAGAATGTGTGATTGTTTAATATCTCATTAAATCATGAATATGGATGTTAATATGCCTCTGTAGAAACCATCTTCTTCTTTTGATAGTAAGACTTGTACCTGCATATGTCATTTCCCTTTCAGTGAGTCTAAACCATGCAACCTAGTCTCATAGAAGTTCATAAAATATAACCACAAATGTCTGTTGTTATAAACTGTAATATGCTGCATGCAATATGTTTGTTTCAACATACAGCATGTTTTTTGAGCTGTCAACTGAATTATGTGACTTAATTGTAAGGAAACACATCAACACTTGAAACACTATAAATAAAAATCTACAAATATGTAAAAATTGCCATTTTATAGGTGAAAACTTAACACGTCACCTAGTGTTTTAAAATCTTCTTGAGTCTTCCCACCCTGATGATGAAGTAGAGTCATTCATTTCTGATCAGTCATGAAATTTGTATTAAAAAATCAATATTAATGCCTCTGATCAGAGGTGTTCGGCCCACCTGTCCTTCAATGGGAATCTGCAAAACTTGCTTATTTTATGATGAGGAATCTGTTTCATTCAGAGTCACTGGACTCCCATGGGTGTAGCGATTTTGCCTCATAAAACTGCTGCCTCAGTCGGTTCATTTTTCGTCAGTTTCAATCTGAAATGAAATAACACATTAAAACACTGAAGTCACATAACAACACAGGCTGCAGAATTGATCTTAAAGCTTAAGAGCACTTGAGGGGTTCAGTTCCACGTGGGAAAGGGCTGTATGACGGCAAGAAAAAGTGGTGAAAATGTTCTAAATTTAGTGTACACTTAAACGGATATTCGGACTCCGAATACATTTCCAGTACATTTCATTCTGCCAAAAGATCTGCCAGTTTGACTTACAATATCAGCTGGTTTTGATGGGAACAACTGTTTATGGATTGGTTTAGGGAAAGATGCCAGGGCTTGGCTAAAAGCAGAAAAAGTATGTTCACCACCGTCCTCCACCCCACCCTCTTGACCAGAGGTCAGACAATTTATGTTTCATTGCAACAAAATCAAGGCATGGCTTAGTTTTGCATCAAAACAAAATATGTCTCCATTTCATTTATTGCTAAACATAATTGGATTTGCAATTTAGTTTGATATGAACAAAATTTGCGTGAGACAGGGTTGAACCATGACACGGCCTGACAACAGACATGCTGACAGGCGTGTCCTAATGTTCCATGGTTTTCCACGTGTGTGTTGGACTCAATGCCATAAATTTGGATTTAGTTTTAAAGTCAGAGAACACATTGAATAATTGGAATGTCCACACTTTGAATCCCAGCTGGAGCACCTTTGATGAATGTCATTCCCCCTTTCTCCCTGTAATATGTGACGACAAAATGTCCCTGATTTAAATCTTATATCTCATATATTCTGATGACAAAAGCAACAGGGGATATAGATATAAACACACTTTTAAGGTCCCAAGATTTCGGGCTATTCAGAAACTGAATATAGTGCTCATAATAATGTTTTCATTAGTGTACTGTATAATCACCTGAAAATATGAATAATTGTGTTTTCGCTACCTTAGAATAGGTCAGTAAGTCCACCTTATTGTTCATGTTTCTACAGTAGCTCCAAATGAACTTATTCTTTTTCTTCTTCTTCTTTCCATTTCATAGTGGATGGCATCCAGTGCTCAAGCCTTAATTTAAAATATCCCTTAACTAAAAAGCCCAGAATGCACAAAACAATGCAGGCCTTTCACTTTTTTTTTTTTTTTTTTGCGGCTGCTGTAGGAGAGGGAAAGCAATGGTTGGTTGCAATCTGCAACTTCACCACTAGATGCCACTAAATATTACACATTGAACCTTTAAACGGATACCTGAAAAATTAATGAATGAAAATGAATTCATTTTTTGTATTTTTTTATAGCTGGAAGAAGAAGTACTGAGTGTTAACCTGTATTACTGTACTGTCATCTCTTATCCAGCCAAGATTTGAAAAGGTCTTTTATCTTGAATCAAATGGTGTAAAAGCACCAATTCACAAAAAAAAAACTAATTTATTGAAATTGTAAAGGATCTGACAAATGCTGAAGGCCTGCCATTTTATCCGCTATCCCGCACTTCTTCCAATAAGTTTGAATTTTCAAGATGTCTGACCAGAGTCACATCACACAACACACATCAAGGTAGCCTTGAGCTCCCGCAGAACACCTCAATTACCACATTTCCATCATATCTTCCTTTGTATGTACTGTCACTAGGTGGAGAGTCTCTGGCACACTTTTATGAATTGTTAGCTCTTGATGGAAGCACTCCATATAAAATACAAACAGGCAACTGGCAGAAACTCATAAACATCTAATCAACCAGGAGTACCTTTTATGATGACAGTATCAAGGTGCACACAGGCTTGACTGTCAGCCTACACATATGAGATGCACAACATGAATCTGTACTATAAACTCCGTTTTATTTTTTACAGAATGCATACCTTCCTTCCAACTTGTCTGCTCAAGTTATACTAAAAATTCTAGACCACAGGCACGACATCTGCTGAACTCCAGAGAGACCACCAATATCATTTCATGCCTCCTCTCGATTCCTCTTGGGGATCGTGAGCCATAGACAGCAGTGGGAAGCAAAGTAAAGCATTATGGCTTTTTTCTCAATCTGGCATTTTCTACTTCTTTCACTGGATCCCTCGGTGGTTTTATAGCCTTCAGAAATCCTTCAGCCTTGTGGTTTATCGGGTCCAAGAGAATTTTTTTTAAAAAGCGGGTGAAAAAACTTTGGCACTTCAATTTACCCCATCTACTCCTGGGTGCTAGAGAGTTGTGAAAGCTGATAGGAAAACATTCTTGACATCCTATAATGGCTTTCTCAGACGACCAGGTCATTTCTTTTGGACAAACAAAATCTCCAATAACCTCAACCCTATCACTGGGAGCCAGATGATCAGCAAAGAAACCAGTCTGGCTGAGCTGTGCACTCTCAGCTAAAATGGAGATGAAATGATTGCCCTGGTGGGTTATATCACTGACAATTTTGGGCAAGGTTCTGCCACGTTCTGCATAGAATGGATTAGGGACTGGTTTGTTCTTTGAAATGGCAAGTATTTAATATTTAAATGATACTCTGACCACAAATAAAGTTTTTTTTCTCCATCATAAATGCACTATTTGGCAGCAAGAGTGTTCTATTCAATGAAAGTTACACCAAAAGCTTGCAAAGTACAAGTACAAGCCAATGTAAGTCCTTAGACGTTGGAAATTGATGGCATGGGCCAGATGACGTTATAATTAAAAACCTTAGACGGAGGAGGTTGGGGTGGTTACGTCAGAACACCGATGTTTATGGACTTACATGCAGAGCAGGAAACATGTCCCATTTCGTGCTGTGCTTATTTTTGCGTTTTCTCTCCCTGTGTTTCTTACTTTAGCCGTTCCCCCGAGCGTTTATTCCTAACCCTAATCCTGACCCTTTTTCCAACCCCAACCAAATACATTTTACCTTTGAACATAATAATACAAACAGATTATAGTTGGTTTGTACTGATTGCAGCATTTCTTATTCTTATTCTATGTGATTTTTTTATGCTGTTCTGTCCAAGCTTCTCAAATAAATGCTTTTTCACCATATTTAAATGACAATAAACTATTGAATTTTCAATCTTTTCACCTGTTATCAATGCCTGTTGGGTCTAAAGGGAAAGCTATTATGAGGAGCATCTTAGCAAAAAGGACTTGATATTACCCTCGGGAGGGGTGTCAATGATCCACCACTACCCCCATCTAGGGTCATCCACCCATTACAGGTCAGAGGCTATCCTGACTTCTGTTTGAGGTTATTTTTAAAACAACTTTCAAATAAACTGAGGTGTGAATGTAGTTCAAATGTGGGCTTTCAGGGATTACAATGATACCACATGTTTCGCTTTACCAGTTCTTGAGATATTAGTAGAAATCAGTCATTATCATTCTGAGCTGTGGCATCATTTAGTCTAATTTTCAAGCTTCTCAATGGTTTTGGGTTTGCTGATGCAAATACAGGTCTTTGTCTAGTCAGAAGAGGGTCATCTGGGTCTGACATATGAGGGGTTAGCCTTTTCATCATCTGTTAAGATTGACCTTCCCTTTATTGTCATAACTTTAAAAAAAAAAAAAAGCATTAACACTATTTGAAACAACAGAGAACATCGAGTTTAAATATGTTACGTTTTTACACTATCTTTCATATTGAGGTTGCTGTGAGTAATTAAAAGCTCCAGACTTGGACATTGCTGGCCAGAGTCTTGACACAGATTAGGTCTTTGACATTTTCACCCACTGGTCTTACACCGAGAAAAGGTCAGACAATTACATGTTCTGCTCAGCCCAGTGTCATGTCTTGTGTAAATACGGGGTCATTAAATGTCTCGTATAAATAAGACCATTAGATGTTTCCCTTCATCCGTCCTGTACCTCTTTCCTTGTACAGTGTGTGCCCTGTAACTTTAGGCCGTGACTACCTGGCATGTTGTAATATGTCTTTTTATGTATTTGGAAAAGGCAAACCTTCACAAGAGGAGACACCACAACTGAAATCTGGGGCTGCTTTAAAGTTTTCAAAATACTTTGAGGTGTTAAAGGAGGTCTGATGCTATTTACTTAATTGCTTGCATTCCAACAATTCAATAGTCAGTGAAGATGCTAAAATTAAAAATATATTGCACGCCACTGGCAGGAAACCATTTTTAAACATGTCATCTCATTGATGTAACTAATTCGTTTTACTCTGCAAATATGAGCTCAGCTAATGTAATCTGTTATAGATTTACTCATGACACATTTTATTATTACACCATGGGTGCTATGAGTTATTTCATTGGATGAATGGATGGTGATGGATAACACATTAAAAGACTAAAGAAAAACTGACTCAGATTATATTCGTTCAACAAATCAATGATTTTATAAAAGTTAATCTCTTGAGTGTAAAATAAAATACACTCAAGTTGTACACATGTTGTGAAATATGATAAACTCTTGCATGGAATGTATTTCTTTTTTTATTTTAAATGCCTGAAAAGGAAATTAACAAAAGCAGCAAGTATTGCTTTTATCATTTGATGGATCACTTCAAGAGCTGAACCACTGTTGAAAATGAATTAAATCAAAAATACTTGTGCTGAAAATCAATCAGACACTGACATGTTTCTAATTAATTTGGAGAAAACTAGAGTGAACATAAAAAAATGTCCTCACCAAGACAAGAACTGAACCTTGTTGTGTGAAATGACACGACTAACCAATGAGCCACCTCCATACAAGTGGTAAGGATGTGAACGCTTGGCAAAAAATCTGTCACGTTCAGACTGAAAGGGTAAATGTTTTTCAGGCAAGCAGAGCCATCTGGTGTGTGGTGGAGACACCAGCTGGAGGGAGGCAGGAAAACGGGTTCAATGGGCCTGTGAGAAAATGGCAGGAGTGAGAGGGTGAGTGCTCTGAATCAGGTGATGTTTCACGGACAGGGTGAGAGGTCCGGTGATTCACTGCTGTAGTGGATTGCACCTGCTCCACAATGATCCAGTCGCCTTTTGGGATCAGAGTGACAGCACACATGAATGAACTGGTAAAACTCTGATTTCTGTGTGGGTTTTCTTCAGTAGGTCTCTCTGCACAGAGATAGGGCCGATGTGGAAGATTACTTAATGAAACATGATTAATGAACTTTGGAAATCTAGACTCTGTTTTGCTAGATACTGAAACCATCACCAACTTTCCTTATAGGATTTTATCCCCTGGTGCCTGACTTTAAAAAAGGTTCCTCTGCTGTTGTCAAAAATGTTATACATTGATATTATTTTCCACTTTCACTGACTTCAGTCCTGATCGTCACTACCGTTCATCTTAACAAAATGAACCCGTTAAATGCCAGTTTGTTTACAATTTGGCTACACAGTTTATTATTGAGTTTGTTACACACCGTATGAATTATCACAGCTAAAATGGTCAAAATACCAAACACTAAAAAGCCCAAAATGACCTAAGTGAGGCACAAGTAAGTCATTTGTATTTTAAATTAATATTTTTATTTATATGGATTTAGCACATAGCATCATATTAAAAGAAAATGCCATGAAGTAAACACATCTTACAAGTTCCAATTTTCTGAGAGTTTTTCTGAAACACAGAACATTTTCACTGAGGAAAGCATTATTTGTTATTGGGTATGTAATATAGCGTCAGTTCAGTCTTCGTATAGCAAAGCTTAACAATTTACTTAGTATTTTACAGGCATTTGGGATCCTGGTTCATTTAGGTTGAATGTGACTAAATGTATTATTTCATTACTTACACTGAGAGGATTGCTTGGAAGAGTATAACATAATGAGAATTGCTAATAGCATAATGTAGATTGGAAGTGCACTTACATGCTCTGGCAAAATGTAATGCAATCAAAATATGCTGCGCGACTCTTTTGAGCAGCAGAGTTTTGTGACTAAACATTCATTACAAAATGGCAATTACATCCAGAAGTAAATGTTGCTTTACAGTGGTTATCTGATTGTTTGATCATATTTAATACTCCAATGCTCTCTCTCTGCCCTTTCCTCCCTCCCCCTATATTCCCCATCTCACTTTCAATGTTCTGAGTAACAAATCCACAATTATCCTCACAGCAGAGTTCTTGTCAATGTGAAATTGAGATGTGGGGAACTTTTCCTCGCCCGGGGCTATCGACTCATCCAATAAGCAGGCTCCTACATAGATGCATTCACTGGCTTAGAGTTGAGACCAAGTGTTTTGGCAGAAGCTGCCGGGAGCTGCCATTGAAGATTTATCCAGCCAAAACCCAGAACGCACCCCCACTAGCCTGTACCCATGCCCTCCATCACTGCCACCAGTTGACACATGCTCGCTGTGACATCTTGACTGATTGCCTCATTGCCAATGATGCAGAGGGCCATGACTGATGTGTTGCAATGTGCTGTCTAGCCAGGTCTCTATGAAATGGAGATGGCATGTAGAAGACACCCGCAGATTTATTTTGTTCTATAGCTTATGTATTGAGTTTATCTGTAGGGTTAAGTAATGCATTTTTCCACTCGTTGTGCGATTAATAGGCTCATTTTTAAGGACTCTGGAAGGTTATTCTTCATGCAGCATTGTGGGCAGTAGATTCTCCATACACTGCCTACCATATACGTAAATTGGACAATGGGGTTAAAGGGCACGAGTGACACTGGTCTCGAGGTCTCTACATCAATGCACAGCAGAGAAGCTAGCCAGAGGCAGCAAAGGACCAGGGGAGGGGGAGGTGAAGCTGGCCATCATTTATCAGCTCTAGGTAACAGCAGCAGTGACTAGGACACCAATGCATCAATAACCTACAGGGACACACATACTGAAACCCACAAGCACAATGGTACTAATGAGGTGCAATAGAAAAGGTCACAGCTCAGAGTGCAAAGTAGGTGCACAACTACATGGTGGTTACCATATATACCAATCGTATGTGATTCACTCTGTGACGATTCCCTCTGTTTCAATCTGTATGGTAAAGAGCTCTGGAGTAAGCACAGTGAATGAGTGATTCTGGCAAGAGATAAAGGGCACCCAGAGTAGAAAACAGCAGGGAAGAAAAAGCAGCCAAACTCCTCCAGACAACCAGCTTGGAAGCAGAGGGAATTTTCATCCACCCTGCAAATATTGATTTTTGTCTTTGCTGCTCTCTCCATCAATGCTTCAACCCCC
>JAPQRN010000022.1:17613441-17642092 GCA_037367275.1 Coranthus polyacanthus | reverse complement strand
CCTCTTCATGCACCCCTCTGGCATAGGGCAGTGTCCTGGGTGGTTTTATAAAAGTAGCACACCAAAGTCACGTTGTGGTTCACTCGTTCTTAACTACAAATCTCCAGTGACTTCTGCATTCCACTGTACCATCTCATCACTTCAAAGCATTTTCTATCAAAGTCAAACTCTGAGGCAGAAGGGGATTGTTTAGCTCCGAGCCGCACAAATCATCTGGAGTGCTGCACATTGTATTGTATTTGATGATTGTGTGTATCAAAGGACTTGTACAGTCAGTTTTGGAGCACTAGTGCAAAACTAAATATCCTTCCACTGGAGCATGGTCATCAATGCTTTGTGTTTTTTTTCAATTCAGAATATAGGCATATCAAGGAACAGATTCTGTGGGTGAAAAAAATCTATACAACTATGTTCTTTCTTTTCATCTTAACTACACTCTTAGAGTGAAGCTCTCTAGTTTACAATGTTGTCAGTATTGCAAAAAAAATGTGTTGGGACAGTTTTATGTGTTTTTTTTTACCCGGGGCAAGTATTTTGGCTCCAGTGTATCAAAGTATCTTAAAGTGTAATACCGCTGACAGCCACTAGATGCTGGTCCCATACAAAAAGCCCTGACTTTGATTGATAGGGCTATATGACAGCTCACTGACCTGTCGACTGTAGTTGTGGTTAATAGGTCACTAACAAGACTGTAAAATGACATTGCTGTGCAGTCCTTGATGAAATGTACCATTTTACCACGTGAGTAAGTGTTTAGCATTAGCTCACCAATGACCCCTCATATATAGATGGCTCTGACCCCTCACGTTACCAACACTCTGCCCCTTTTGTCCAAATATGGTCACTTCTGGCTCCAAAAAGGTAACATGGTGACTGCCAAAAACGCAAACTACTGGCTTCAAAACAGCAGATCAGAAACCAGTGGCTGACATCACGGTTCCTCTGTCCACTAATTATATACAGTGTGTGTTTTTTTTTAACTCAATGTTTGTAGCCAAAGATAACACAGTGTTTTAATATTACATATGTTCACATTGTCCATAATCTTAACCACTGATGTGTAAAAATCAACATGGTTTGATGGCATGATTTGTATTTGTATTTGAATAAAAGTTTGAAGAAGCAAGTTTTTGTTATTACACTTATGTTTTTCATAAACTTTGACTGTCACTATGGTGTTTGCTGTCACACTTCAGAGACAGTTACATCTCCGGCGGAGCCCATGCTTGCCGTCTGACTTTGACTTCAGCAACAAAAGCAAAATGTGTAAAATTTAAAGTCATCAGAAGATGGCAAGCACAAACCCTGTTTTTTGTGTGTATGTCCACAAACTTTGATGTGTCAACCACCTCTAACTAAGGTTTTTGCTATTTAACAACGTCACTTGGCCCATGTTGTCAATTTCTGACATCTCAAGACCTACATTGACTTCTATCTGGTACCCTGCAGAAGAAGAGAAGATGTGTTGTGTTGTGATGTGTTGTGTTGTGTTGTGGTTGACTGTACACAAATTCAATTCATTTCAGTTTTATTCATATAACCCAATATCACAATTCACAGATTTACCTCAAGAAAGCTCAGGAAGAGCCACAGAGGGGGGATCCCTCTTCCAGGACAGGTAGACAGCACAAGGTGTTTTTCTATTGATGGCTAGATTATGATTTATCTACTCGGATATATAGATATATTGTACTTCAGGGTATAATATCTGTAGCAAACTGTACAAACTACTGTAAAAGAAAGTTGAAGCTTTTGACTCAGCCCCACTCCGCTATCACGACACAGCAATGTAATACAGTTCCCTTTCCCAAAGTCTGCTTTATTCAATCATGTCACACCTCCAGTTTCCTACGTTACTCACTCATCCACGCATTCTATGAGACTGCACCATCTGGCACCCACAGCACCACCATGATAGCTGCTTCAGTCTCTGAAGACACCAGAGACAAGCCCTCCGTCATGGATATGAAGCAGAGGCACAGCGGGTTGTGAATGCTGTCTGTCCGCCCAGGTGCAGGAAATGCTCTCATAATTCCCCAGTTGAAGACTGCTTCTGTTGACTTGTTGTGATGTTGCCCCATATTTGTCAGTGCTGTCACTTCAGTCACCTTGTTATGCTACACGACTTCATTAGTCTCTGAGAGGAGTTTTGCGTCACAGGTGTGCGGTGGAGGGACACCTCAGCGGGGTAGCTCTCAAACTGCAACCCACCAGTTGCCCTGGTGAAAGCTTGAGTGATCAAAATAGACCATTGTGACGTCAACCATTGGTTTTGAGCCACCGTTTTGAACTCCTGAGTTTGTGTTTTGACCGTCACCATCTTGGCTTTTTGGAGCCAGAACTGCACCATATTGGGGAGGGGGGGCTGGGGCTGGGGAGCCATGAGGGTAATGAAACAGTAAAATGCTAAACTTCATGAAACATTTGCATGTAACTTATTAACCAGAGCTGTTTGTTTGGGAAGAAGTTTTATTCATTAAACAGAGACTCAAGGCTAGGTTAGTCAATCACACCTGCCAATCAAAGCCCAGACAGCAGACATCAAAGCTTTCAATTAGCCCTAAAATCTTATAAACAGATTCATATTTTACAAAAGTACACTCATTAGAGGGTCAAAATAAAGGGAATGAGACCAGAATGACTCCTGGAAAAAAATACTGATTTGAGAAGAACAATGGAAATCTTGGAAGCTGGGATTTTTTTGAAGCCAGCACTTGGGTGTCTTGGTATCTTGGTTTACACTTTAAATACTTTAACTAAAATACTTGTGTAATAGCTTCACTTTCGAGCCATGGCTGTTGCCCTTTGCAGTCACCTTGGAAACGGTTATAAATGATCCTTTATACCTTTAAAACTACAACACTAAGATACATGCGGGGGTATTTCATCATGGCTTCATTTACATTTTTTTGTCTTATGTTTTTTTGTATTACAGCATAATGTTAAATATATTTGATCAAAACAAGGCCATAAAACACAAATGCTAAATAAAAGACAATATAAAAGAAGAATAAAGGACGTTATTACTATTGCCATTCAGATTCTGCTGTCCTCTCAGGTTGATGAAAACATCTTATTAAGTGGCAGTACAATGATAGCATCCAACCTGAGCTCTACCCATGGGATGCCACTCACTGCTGAGTGAGTGAAAAGTTACATTTGTGCCTGTGGCAACCTTGCTATTCAATAATTCTTTCTGTCATGAAGGTCTCTGTTTGTGTCAATGCTTGAAATAGTATCAAGACTGAAAATTGCATGACAAACAGAAAAGAGGGCCTGGACTTTGGTTGTTATAGTCATTAGTCTCTTCCTGCTTGACCAGAGCTGGCAAAAGAAGCAGAAGCACGGATACTCTACTACTACTCTACAAGACGTTAGTAAAAGAACTCATTCAACTTATTTAATGCAGTAAAAGTGAAAAAGCACAGGCTCTGAAATGTGAAAATGACACCTTTGGAGGACATTTCTTCTGGCTGTTTCTCCACATCATATTAATATAAGGTAAAGACTATTCAAACAAATTAATATTAACTTTGCTCCAAAGCATAGATGAATTTTCAGTGTCAACAACAGAACTTGAAACATTATGATGCCTATTCTCCACGCTCCAGTCTCCCTTTCGCGTCTGTTTTGTCTATTTATATCTCCTTCATCATTTTCATCTTGTTGAATAACAATTCACACCGTACTCATTTTCTTTCATTTAATGTCAATGTTATTTATTCTTATTCAATTTTGATTTAAATCAAAATATAGAAAATGGACAAATGGATTGTTTCTGTCTCCTTAATCTTGTCATTTTTCTCTTGTTATATTTGGCATGTGTGATATGCACCATTATTGTTCTACTGTCCTGTTCATTTAGGTTTAAATTGGCCGCGGTGTTGAGAAGGCATGCGATAATGCAAAATAAAAATAATGGATATTTGTAAGGAGTCTATTTTGAAAATGTAAGGAGTAGAAAGTACAGATATTTGTGTTAAAAAGGGAAAAGTAAAAAGTTGCCAAAAAATCTATATTCTCATGTACAGATACCTGAAAACTCTACTTAAGTACAGTAACAAAGTATTTGTACTTAGTTACCTCCCACCTCTGTGACTAACCATAGTTATACTCATGGTTGTGTAACAGATTGAGAAGTGCACTACATTTCATGGACTACATGGAGTTGCAGAAAAACACTTTTTGTTGCCATTATTGGGGACTCCCGCATTCTGACTGCTTCTAAATAACTGCTGTACGTTAATTTCTGCATTTATTTTTAAAAGCAATCTGCATATTTCTGAATAATGTCGGCACACAGCTTGACATTTCCAACACTTGCATAAGAATACTCATAATACACAACAAATAACAGGGCTCGTCAGACTGCAGCTCCAGGTGTCAGAGAGAACAAAGCAGACACATGGTATTAAGTGAAAATGATCGTTCAAAATGCATGTTTTTTTACAAATGTGTGTTTCTCGTGTATGTGCGCCAGAGGCAAAGGGTTAAGCGGTGAAAAGGGTGATGATGAGAGAACAGTTTTGAGAAAACAGTTGTCAGCTGTTCTATTACGTGTCATTCCGTGTTCTTCTAGTAACTTTTCTTGTCTGCTACACGGTAGTATTTCTTATCAAAATGAAAGGGTACATAAAGAAAGAGCATCTCATCTTCAAAGTCAGGCCGCAAATAGTTTCCAAAATGACTTCTGCCACTAGTAAAAATGTTCATAGTAGTAGTGACAGTTTTTTGTCATTGAAGCCTGTGTAAATTCCTTTTCTGTGTGGACAATAGCCAACGGTGCCACTCCAACTCCTGCATTTATTCAGTAGCAGGGTATATCCTCCTCCATCCATCTCTGCCAACTGCTAGGTGTCATAAAACACTTAAAATAGAGGCAGACTAACAATGAGACAGATGCTGGAGGCTACAGATTTTGTGAAAGCTTCTGCAATCTAAGTTGAAAGCCTGCAAGAGTCAGGCAAACAGTCGAGCTGACTGGTGCTGCATTATAGATGGAAACAAAATAGGCACGACTATTTTATCATTAGCTCCTCTATGTGAATGTGAGATCAATGCAATCTGTGATCTTACCTGGAGATGGAGCTTTAGCGTGGACAGTCTTTAAAACCTCGTTAGGGTACAGCTGTGGCGGCGATAGCTCAGAAGAGCACTTTGTTGAAATATTGATAGCACAAAATGTAGCACTATGTACATATGAGCATCTTGTGGCAGACATTCGGGGGAAGTTTAGAGTTTGTGCTGGCTGCAAATGTTTATACAGTGGAAGTTTCTCTATTACAGAATGTGTTAAATGTTCTTTTTACACAGAAGGAGCCAGTGACCTCCAAAGCTATAAGTCATTTGAACCTCTGATTGTACCCGACATCACAGCAGGGGTTGGTAAGGAGTTATCCAGCTGAGATGTAGTGAGGTGCTATTACCCAACATTTATTTGCTGTGGGAAACCTCGGATAGTTAGACTGTGGATGGAGTGATTCTTTAAAGCCACTGCAATTCATACGTTTATAATAACAATGGGTCAGATTTGTAATATCAAAGGTGTCACTTGTAGTTACAAATCCAGAGACGATTCATGTCTGAGTCGGCAGTTTCCTTCAGCTTTTCTGACTTTCATAGCTATATTCAGTATTCCAGCCATCAACTTTACTAAGTTTACTTACTCTCACATCTCTCATTGCATAGCATTGTTTTCAGCAGCCAGTAGCTTTTTGCAGGAACGTGGCCCTAAAAGGTTAGAGTTAGGGTGCCTGCAGGTGTGCAAGAAAGGCAAAGTTAGCAACTAATCATTGAACACAGTGAAGGATTTAACTGCTACACAGACAGACTTGGAAGTAATGAAAACAACATGGAGTTAAATGTTCAAAATGTGAGATTCAAATGTAGTTTTTGTTGAACCCACAGGATGTACTCTGCTTTGATAACTGGGTGAGACTGGCTATCTGTGTGTTACCGTTTTCAAAGTCCTCCTCGCTACGCAAAAGAACAACAACCGCCCGAGACGAGTTTGACTCAATTAAAGAAATACAAATCAGCCAAGCAAGCCAGACGGTTTTTTCCCCCGATTTCAGACTGATAATGGATGGTCCCAGACCTTTCACCAGAGCTGATACAGCACTAACAACGTGTTATGTGAGACTATTGGTATCATACATCTGTGATAACAGCCTGTAAACTGATCTCTTTGTTTGCTGATAAGTTCTTCTGTGCCTTTATTCTGCTCCTTTATAGTGGCAACAGTGTGCAACAATAGCTACCATTAGCTTAGAAATGGAGTCGGCTAACATCAACAAACAACCGGCTGACAGCACAACACAGACTCCCATGCGAACTTCACCTAAGCACACAAGCATATGGAACCTTTGATGAAAACAAGAAACACTATCAAATGAATAAACACTTTAAACATTACAAAACTGCACAGTGCCAGTCAGACGCAATGCAGTGAGAAGACTAACGGGGGTTGAAAATGTTGAACAGCCGCCCTATGCACAGTTGAATTAGGCTTTAACGCAACTTCTCATGCTTGAAGTCTGTGATCGCATGCATTCATACAATCTACAGGATTTTATGCTAAACTGGAGATTCTCATATTTGTTAAAGGAGTGTCTGTAAGAGCTGAGTCATGTTGGAAAAGTTATATATGCATCCGAGGTTAATGGCCTGTCCACTCTGGGGCTATTTCCACGCAAAACACGTCTCATGTGATTCCCGTCTTCACACCACTTACATTTGATTAATTCACAGTTGCATAATAAATAGAATCAATTTCAGCCGAGGCATTAAATTACCTGTAATTAAGCCATTGATTGAATGTTCTGATCTAGGTAATTGATTTTATTGTCCATTAATTTAAACCAAAATCTTCAGTGAGGAGATGAGATTCAGTGGTTACTGCCACGTTAGAGAAAGAACTATTCGTCTTGTCTGAAATGGAACAGCTCTAATGTGGGAGCAGTAATGTGAACTGAGTTATTAGTATGTTTCCACAACTGCAAGTGTTTGAAACTGAGTGTGTATCAACAAGTTAGAACAAGAATTAAGATAAAACTTGCTTCTATCGATGCCTAACAGAAAAAGGGAGAGACGGGAGACCTTGCCAGTTTTGAAACGCTATTTTCTTTTTGAGATTTTTGGCAACAATAAATCAGATAAGGTACAGGAATTTTGATTTTGAAGACGTCAAATAGGTCACCATTTCATCTCTGTAATTTTTTTATAACCTTCTACCCCTTTGAATACAGTTAAGGTCCTATTATGGAAATATTACTGCTCAGTTATGCATGCAACCTCCCCATTTTCAACAAACTACATGACATTCCTTCACGAAAACACTGCAGTTGAATAATTAAAGAGGACTATTTTGTGTTAATGCATTTAATTATAATGTTGTCATGATGACATAAATAATTCATGTCGAGTGTTTTTTGCTTTATCCAAAGTATCTACAATTCAAATGGAGTCATTTACTTTTTTCCAGCCCACTTTAGGTTCATGGAGAGTTTTTCATGACCAAGGGGAAACACTTCTTTAATGACTACAGGCACCTGATGCACTTGTGAGATCTGCCTCAAAGTCTCATTAATTTTTTCCTAGAAGTTACAGTAAAAGCACCCATGTTTATTTGATTGCTTCTATGGAATCTTAAGAGTGAAAAAGAAAAGAAACCCTGGTTCATTTTGAAGCTGTTACATAATGTAGCTTCCTTGTTCCCTCACTGACAGCAGGACTCAGAGCATATAAATGTTTAAAGTAAGCCATGAAATAACCATATTTTCCTGCTAATTAGGAGGCCACCTCTGTTCCTTTTCCCCCGACTCTTGGTTGCACTGGTTGCAATTTCTATCTAGCAATCTGGTCAGTAATGAGAGGGACAAGTTGTGATTGGTCCACTTTACAGATCAAAGAACACTAATTGCCTGGATATAGAAGCATTTGTAACATTTGTTCCCCTTAGAAAAGTCATCATGCGTAGGAAACTGATTAACATTCTGAATGAACAATTAAAGGAATTTAATTCATCTGGTGCACTCTCATGATGGTTTAACAACACAACAATTAACCTAAGCTTATTCACACGTATGTATACATTTATATAGTCTAGAGTCCGTCGTGAGCTGATGACTGAGTTTTGAGACGTGAGCAGCCGGAATATTTAAAACAAAATGAAAATAGGGTGCGTCCGTGAAAAATCAAAATAGTTTTTAAGGGGCTGTCCTTTCTTTCACAATGTTATTAGAAAAGAAATAAACGGATGCATTGATGGCCAGGAGCTGGTTGAATCATGAGCCCGTTTTCAGGGTACCCCTATAGCGTCATGTTTGGACACACAGGATACCAGAGAGAAGTCAGTGTAAATCCTTAGACGTCGGAAATTAATGACACAGTCCAGGTGACGCTGTTAGGCAAAACCCTCAGGAGGCAATTGAAGTTTGTGGACTTGCACACAGGAGACCAGGGTTCCTGTCCCGTTTCATGTGTTAAAGTTGTGTGTTTTCTTTCTTATTTTAATCATTCCATTAATCCTTTTTCTCTAACTCTAACCCCGACCCTTTTCCCTGACCCTATCCAAGTTGTTTTTATGCCTAAACTTAACCAAAGTTGGACTACCCCGCCTGTCGGAAAATGCCTCCCTGAGTCACCCTGATCAAGCGTCGAGTTGGGAGTGAGAATGTGTTGAAGTAATGTACAAAATCCAGCTGCATGTGCAAACATGGAGGATGTACTACAGCAGTAAAATCATGAGTTGGATTACAAATCTAACTGCTGTTCACGGTTTTTTTTTAATAGCCCAAGAGGTGTACTCCTGCTTTTTAATGCAGAGAGGAAAACATTCTTTCCCGTGAAAGTTCAGGACACAGTGTTAAGTCCAACCTGACAGCATCAAATCCAGTAGCAGCTTAACCCAAAGCTGGTGATTACAACTTGAACAGGCAAGGGAACCTAGAAAGAAAGACCAAAGGAGTGTCAGTTTAGATAGTATTTGAAGACCTGCAACTTTAGTCCGCACTTTCAAAATTTCCAACAGCTCCATACAAAGTCTACAGGAAAAAAAGAGGAAACCCTCTGTGCACCTTCTTGTGTTGACCAGAGTGACAAGGTGGCTTAAGGCTAGCAGTAGAAGGAAGACATATCTTGTGAAAAATAAAGGCAATATAAAATAAATAATATTTAAATCATTTCACCTCATAGACTTGGAAGCAGCTGACGTGTGGTTTTCATCCTGAATTTGCTGCCAAAGCAACTCAGATATTTCAATGCAGTTAAAATAAGTCACTTAGAGAAAGCAAAAGTAAATTTTAAAATCCTGCCCCACCACAGAGTTTGTTACTTCAAATGACAATAACTTGAATGGATATGTCATGCCACAGACAAAAGCTGAAGAGTTGTGAAAATTTAATGATACACTTTCTGTGAGAGGCTGCTAATGTAGCAGAGGAGTGCGCTAGCGCTCGGCACAGTGCTGCAGTCGCAATGACTTTTTTTAATAATGTCATGCTTTCCATTTACTAATCTACGAAGCACAAGCAGCAATGTCATGGGGTCATAGCAGGAGGTTTAAATGATATTGCTATACCAATGAGCCCTGGAGAACTCTGTTTACCCAAACCTCAGAAAGTTGAGAGGACAGCTTAATTGGTCTATAAAATATTCCAAGACACACGCACTAAACTGTTTGTTGAAGTGTGTCTAATTGCATGTATCAGCATGGGAATTTTAACTAATGGTACCAACAAAATGTCTAATTGTGCACAAATAATTGCTCTTATTACGCTATAAGTATGCATACTGTGTAGATTTAGCACTTTAATGTACCAGTTTGAAATGAACGGCAATAGGCAACTCGAATGTAGCAGGCATTCTATCACACACACACACTGAAGTCCGCACACATCCATCCACACTTAAAGTTTAAGGCTTTTGTCCGTCCTCAGCACAGGCTTCAGAGAAACAGATAGGAACCTTCCATATCTCAGGCTTTTCTCTCATCTTTCAGCTGACTGCTCTCTACCAGCTGCAGTAGCTTAGGTGAGAACTTCGTCTGTATTCCTACCTTCAGCATTTCCTCAAAGTCCCAATCCAAATCCCAACCAGGATAATCTCATCCCTCCACTCTGATGTACTTCCATTTATCCTAGCCTTGTACTACTGCCAGCTCAGTCCCGTGTTAGGGAAGAGGAGAAAGAGGATTTCTTCTGCTTTCCTCTTGCTCTGGCACTTCACTGAGGTTGTAAGTCCATATCGCCTCGGAGCTCCACAGAATCTGCTCAATGTCACCCTTGCAGAGCCTCAGGACATAATGGCCACTTGGCCGTTATCACGTTACTTCCAGCTGTGTTCATCTGAATGACTTAAAAACACGAAATGCATGTCTGTACGACATTAGCAATCAGAAAAGACTGTAAAATCCAAATCACTTTTTAATACTGTAAGCTATGTAAAAAGTTAGGACTTTATCTAAATCCAGCTCATATATATTATTACAACCATTATCAAAGCATTTGTGTTTTAAAGTATACTTTTACACAAAACTTTTTTTCTAATAACAGTCAGAAGACCAAACGCCTGCTTAGTCTTATCAGTGCTGTTGATTGCTGAACTCTCTCTCTGTACAGCTGTAATGAATTTGGAAATTTAGTCATTTCATACTTCACTCATTTATTATCCAAATTAAAAAGCATGTACAGAATTAACATTTGATGTTGAGGCACAAATCTTGCTTCCACATTAACCTAGTATGGATGAATATAAATTAAGTAATCAGCGGTATTCAGGAGGCTACATTAGCTATTCAGCAATTAAGGATATAATAATAGCATGATTTTATGCTCTGTTACGTACATTACAATTACAATTACAATGACAGCCTGTTGTCACCTGTTGGAGTGTCTGAATGTTTTACATGCTACGCTTTTAATTTATGAACATACTGTATTTATTTTTTAATTTTACTGTGTTTCATCTATTACATGCATAAGACAAACATACAACATTACCTCCAACTAAACATCTACAGCCAATACACCGTGCAAAAACACAAACACAACAGTCGGGAGTGTACAGTGTTAAGTGTACAGTGACAGCATGAATCGGTTGACGTCAAAAAGCAATCATAGCAATACAAATAACAATACAAAGCAAAGCAAAGCAAACAATTAATTAATTCAAAATTAGTACAATTGCATACTGCACATCAGTATCAGCAGCAGAAATTGGCGGCCAGCAGACCAGAACAAAATAAGCATCAAAAGCTGAAAGCAGCTATGTTGACGAGTAAACACACACACACGCTGTGGAAAGCAAAACGTCAACTCGTGATATGCATTTTAGCACAAGGTGCAAAAAGCCACTTCACCTTTGTGGAGGAAAGTACAAGTGGTGATGTTTCCACGAATTGCCAGATGAGCTAGCTTAAAGAAGATACAGTGGAAATTTTCAGTTGCGTCGTATGAAAGAAGGAGTCAGTAACAAATCACAAACAGTGTGTATGAGACTATTCATACACAAATGTCTGAACTTATTGTATGTGTTACTCATTTCATCAACGAAAAACTGAATTTAATATTAGAAAAGCATATGAATGAGACTCTTTTTTTTTTAATTAAGAAATGTTGATTAAAGTGCTGAATTGACTTTGAAGCCCCGTGTCAGCGTTTGTTTTCTCAAATCTCGGATCACCAGCTTCCCCGTTTGTTTTTCAGCACTGATGCCCGCATCATTTCCAGTGATGCTTTTGGCTTCATCAAAATTGGTTTCTCGTTTTGATGTGAAATTAGTCATTTAAAATGCTCAAACCCCATACATTTCACCAGGCAATTAGTTAAATTGCATGGCACGTTCATTGCAAGTTTTCTAAACAGCGCAGGATCATGTGGAAGATAATTGGTTCAGACCAGCCTCTGTGCCTGGGAGGGGTGAATCAGACCCAACCTCTGCCTCATTATCCACCATAAGTTTCAGTGAGCGGGAAGATAACCTACAACCACTACTGTGGTTTCAGCAAGAGTCAAGGACCCATTCAGAGAGCTGCATGCGCTGGATACTCCACTGGAATTCTGACCAGATAAGCTTCTCGAAAAAAGGGAGCCCTATCTGACCTATTTGAATAAAGAAAAAAAACCACATAGCTGAGAACAGAAAACCCTAAATGGCTTTGTTTGCTCCTCATCCTCCTTATAAAACACAGGGTATATTGGTGGACTCCTGTTAAAAACGCGTTCATGGATTCATTAAGCAACGTGTTTCTTACAACCATAGTTGCATCCTGTTGTGTAGCAACATCTCGAACCACCCAAACACAGCGCAAATTGTCATTCTGTGACATGCACTCTAAGTGGCAAGACATCACGGACAAACTCCTTAGAGGGCAGAGGTTAGGGTGGATTGTGGAATAACTAACCTGGACACTGAAACTAAATGCTGTTATATTTAAACCTTATCCGTGTGTTTGTTATTGTACGTGTCATGTCATGTAGCATTCATTATTTTAGCCTTACCCATGATCTTTTTGTAACCCTAACCAAGTTGTTTTTTTTCCAAACCTTACGTCAGTGCCTAAATGCAAAAGTTACTTTCTACATTTTAACATTGTCTGTGGTACTTTTTGTCATCCATCGTTCTACAGACGTGCTGATATTGGTGCACTACTATTTTATTGCTATGTATCCATCACTTAATAATGAGCGGTTACACTTGGATGGAAGACCCTGTAGCTCAAGTTATAGGCCAATTACTGGTATTCTTGGTATTGCAGGTCCTTCTTGCAAACTGGATGAGGATTCTGATGAATAAGGCTGTGGTGCCCTGATTGCACGGCAACACTACATATTTATATTTAATGGCTACACTAAAGCTTATTATTATTGCCATCAGTTCCTTGAATTGAAGAACCTTTTGATATACACACGTCCTCTCTAACAGTGTGTCCACAATATGCCACAATAAGGTATTTTTTTGGTTTGTTTTTTTATATAAACTCTTAATTTTTCTGGCTGTAGACATTTTGACTTCACCAGTCATGCTGTTTGGCTCTTGTCAAAAGGTGTTCTGAGGAAGGTAATAAAAACACTTACTGAAGAAGCTATAAATGAGACGTATGGTGGGAGGAGAATACAAAGAGTTCAATAACAAAACTGTCTTGCAACGTGACTCTGAAACTGAGATAAGATAACTGAAATCTTTCAGAAATAGTTACATAACCCATGTATACGTCTGAGGGTATACAAGAGTGGATTTTTCCCTACAGAGGTGGCATATTCTCATTGAGACCTTCAGCCGGTGAACTGCTAATTGAGAATGAAAGCTGCCTAAATATACGACTACCAGGTCTTTAACCTTCAAATGACTGTTGCCACGCTCACAGCAGATGGTGAAAATCCGTCAAAAATAGAAGATAGAGTAGGTCTCACTCGTAGTTCACCAAGGGGCCCTTTGTTAGGGGACGTAACCCCCAGTTGTTCCAGTGAAGCTGTTACTGCCAGTAATTGAAGACCACAGTTTTAATTGGCATCTACACCTTGCATGAAAGTCCATAATTTCACAGTCAGTTGTCTGGTGGGATATCGCTGAAGCAGCCATTCCTGGAGAGCCGATGAATGGCAGAAAAATGGTTAAAAATGGCACCTAGATTACAGTCAATGACTAAGGTTGACAAAGACCTTTTGGTGCGTGAGGTGACATCAGCGACGGCACAAGCTGTCAGTGACTCAACCCACCGATGTCAGCTGTCACGCATGCACCAGCTGACATGGCAGGCCTTAGGCAGACGTACTGTATGGTGCGTGGACACATATGGTCGTGATGTTAGTTACGTTATCAGCTGCATCACAGGGCGCGCCTGTTTGGTCCAGTGAGAACTGGGTCTGCAAGTTTACGAGGCCTCACACTGACAGCAGACACGTACAATGTCGGTGACAAAAGAAAAATTTAAACATTAGCAAAAGTGACGTATGTTCTGCTTTCACCCTTTTCATTTCAGTTTCAGTACAATTTCAAACTGAGAAAATTGCTCCAAGGTTTTCTATTATACACAAAACAATAATCTCAGGAGACTTTACACAAAAATAGTTTTCCCTACTCCCTTCTTGAATATTTTGTCTCACTTCAAAAGATGAACTGAGGTGAATTTAAGCTTGGCTGAATAGCTGGGGTTGGACAAAGTGTAAGAAAGTTCCCAGTTGAGCAGACAGCTGTATTTAGCAATTAGTAATTAGGGGGGGGGGGGGGATCAGATCTCACATTGTTGTAGTAAAATATTGTTGTAATGTTGTAATAATATTGGAAAAAATAATTATGCAGGACTAGATATTTGTGTATGTTGGAGCAAAAGGTTTTCAATTGATTACCGTTAGCATAGATCCAGGGCCTTGATGTAACATGAATAGGTAGAAGCAGCGCATGAAAGCAAATCAGATTACATAAAATGCAGGGAGTATAAAGCCGAGCCATGCACAGCAGACATCAAAGCAACAAATTGTTGATTTAGGAAAAAATAGGGGCCGTAATAACAGTTCGGCGCATCTCTATTATTTACATTTACCCATACAATCCCTTAAAACCCAAATATTTTAGATAATACCAGAGTTTGCAGAAAGTAACTGACAAGAAAACTTTACACCAAAATCTACAAAAGATTATTATAAATAAACCCCTATTTTTCATAGATCACAAGCTAAAAAGTAATCCACCACTTTACACATGATTCACTTTTATTTAGTGCCATTAACACAAACATAGATTTTACTGGAACAGTCGTTATAGACACGAACAGAAAATAGTACCGTATTTACAACGTTTTACAGCGACTTTGATGTCGAAGAACACTGTTTCAGTGTGTCTGTCATAAGAATATATCAGCCTAAATCCACGTTGCAGGCTCGTTAGTTGAGCAGACCCCGTATTGTTTTGCTGCTCATTGTCAGTTAGTTTTTTCTATTATTAATTACCTCAGCTTAATACAAGAGGATTTCTCATTTTAGACGGTCATTAGAAACACATTACTGCACCGCTGATGCGACGTGACTTATTTACTCCACAACAATTTCCTCTCCCGTGTTGCCTCAAAGGCTCTGAAATGAGTCTGGGAAAGAGGGGACAAGTCCAGGTTACGCTAGAGAGAAAACACACAAGATTTTGTGTCATAGCAAACAAGGCACGTCAGTGCCACTGTGTGCAGCTTGAGCTGCAAGAAATGGATTTCTGAGTTTGCCTTTGCAGCCCTCAGCAGGGCACTAATGTTATATTATTGGCTGTTAGCAGCTCTCAAGTTTTTCTATTACCTTGGTCCATGACTTGACATCACTGTTAAATAGCAGCACAACATGTACCTTCCAGCTTGTTCTATTGTTCTGACCCTGTGAACCCCCAGGACTGAGGGAAATAGAGCTAGAAAAAGAGGGTGAGGGGGAAGAGAGGTCAACATCAAGGAGAACAACCTTTGAAGAGGAGATGTGAGTCTGTGCCTACACATGTGTACAGTGCTGCTGCTGCTGCTGCTGCTGCTGCTGCTGCTGTACAGTGTTGTTTCATTCTAACCTGCCTCGTGGATGTTGTGGCAGGCCAGTCCTCTGTGTTATTGAAAGTGCATTGATAGAAGCTCAGCCTTTTCTGTATGATGAATGGCTGTGAGCCGTGTAGACAGATGAAACAAATAGCTCCCCCTGCTCTGACTAGAGCCAGCTGCCTGATGTTGCTTCTGTAACTACCTGCCTTTAGTCCATTTCAGCCCAAATAACAATAACTGTTGTGCTCTTTCGGTATACGGTGCAGCACACAAATGTATCTTGTTGCCCATTTGTTCATTTTCAAAGAGAGTGGACATTTTGAGAAGAGGGAATGACAAACTTTTATTCTCAGCGGCACTTGCCCCTTGGCCTCGTCTTCACCTAAGACAACTGTAAATCATCACAAAAAGGATCAACAGTAAAATTCTATTAGTCAGCAGCTTTGCACTTTTGAAGGCCAGCCCGCAGAGGTGGGAAGTAAAGAAGTACAAATACTTCGCTACTGTACTTAAGTGGGGTTTTCAGGTATTTTCTCTGTATTTGACAACTTTTTTACTTTTGCTCCCTACATTTCACCAAAAAATATCAGCGTTTTCCTCACATTTTTAAAACAGGTTTGTTACTTTTGGTTTTAATGCCTTTTATTTTTATTTTGCATCATTCCACTCCCTCCTGAATGGATGTGATAATAACCCATGAACAGATAATCCCTCGGCGGCATATCGCGCACCACAAACGTAACAAGATGAATATGACCTGTGAGCTGCAGCAAGATTAAACGTGTAGAAAAGGCGTCATGTTTTGTGTTCTGTTGTTCCCACTTAAGAGTGACTTACACATAGGAGCGTGTTAAATGTTCATTATTTTCAGTATTATTTCATTTGACCATGGTTTAATAGACTTTGCATTAATGCGAGGTGAGGTTCAGTTAGCTTTAGTGATAGAAGTGTCTTTCAAAGGGCTACTTTTATTCTTTGAGTACATTTCAGAGCAGGAAATGTTTCACTTTTTCTTGAGTAAAGAATTTGAACCCTACTTTTAACAGCCTTTTTTACATAAGCATCTGTACTACTTGAGAAAAGAAAGTGTGTGCTTTTACCACCTCTTGCAGCTTGACGGTACGAAACTCTTACATTGGTATGCAGGAATGTTTTTAGTGTGTAACGTATCAATACGCTGCAGGCTGGAGAGGTGACTTCATGGATATGTGTAAGCTCAGTGGTGTCTAATAGGACAAACAAACCGTTTTTCATCATTTGTTATGTTGGGAACCAGTAACGGTACAAAAGTGTCATCAAGGTAGATTCAACTATTTCAGCACCGTGGACATCTGCTGCACCTATGAAAATCCCTTTGAATGGATTTATATTCACAGCCATTTAAATTGCTAGCTGTGTCACATTTTACTGCATCACACAGCAACCTGTGTGAAGTGATAACAGAGAAACTGGTGTGACCTGACCAACCAAACAGGATATTTTTCATGCTACAACTGTCTCGTGTTTGAATGAAGGGAATTGTAAAATCCCAAATAAAATGGTGGCTCTACATCCCACAGTGTGGACCTTGCACTGGTGTGGCATTTCACATGCTCCTTTTTGCGTGTAATGGGTCAGTAAGCTGTACGCTGTAGATACAGGTCACCTCTGTCCTCTCTATTATCAGCCTGCCTAACTAGATGATACTCTCCTGTTTCTCATCCACACGTGCCCACACACATAAAACCCTTAGCCGGTCTTACTGAGACGCGTTGTTTCCTACACATTTACCACAAAGAAATAAACAATACACTACCTTATATTCAGTCCTACAGTTATTTAGTGTCCAGTCAGTCTAGCGTGTAATATTTCATTAAATTATGCCAGAAGAAATGAAGCTTTAGTAATGTGAACAAATCGTTTATTTAATCGATGATAATGTGTTTTGTAATGCTCATTATCTCCATTCATTCATATGACCTGGGGATGGAAACTAACTTCAGGATTTTGCGGCTTACATTTCACATTTTATATGCATCAATACTGCATGTTCAGTACACCTTAAAACTATAGGTTTGATGACCACAGTCCACGTTTCCACCGAGCGATGGTCCGTCCCAGATGCCTCCGAACCCAGAGAAGTCCACGATGCTTCTGGACACAGTTAACATAAAGCCTCCTTTTGGCTCAGTAAAGTTTGAACTGGCATTTGTGGATGTAACTCCGTACTGTAGAGCTTGACAAAGGTCTGTCACAGTAATCCTGAGCCATGTGGTTCGATCAGCTCTAGATGAATGATGCGGTGTCGTCTGAGGGATCAGAGGTCACGGTGTTCAGCTTAGACTTGAACCCTTGCCCTTTACACACTGAAATACATTCAGATTCCTTGAATCTTTTAATTGTGTTCTGCACCGTAGCAGGTGAAATATCCAAATCCCGTCCTATCTTTTTTTGAGGAGAATGTTTTAAATATTTAAATCGGCGATCCTCGGCCTATCTTTACTCCTAAAGGAGTAGACCCATCCTGGATGATGCTTTTGTACCAAACCATGAAAACAATCACCTGTTCATCATTTCCTATTTATTTGATTCTACATAAAATACATTATAATTCCAAATATCTTGTTAGTATATCAGGCCTACAAGTTTAAACCGTTTTTATATTTTGAATGCAGTTATACAACAGACAGAATATCTAATTATTCTTCAATGTTAGTGATGTCGTTTCTGTGAAATCCCATTTGTGGTTACATAATTTATGTCCAGAAGAAACGGTGGTGAATGGATGCGAAAGACATGAGTTGTAGCTGAAAAGAGCGTGTGGCCGTTGACAATGATGCGATTAAAGATAAGGTGGAGAGGGATGGTTCCCAGAAGGTGATTGTTTAAGGGTGCACGCAGTAACTACAGGGAACCATTTGTTTGGCATAAATAAATCTTGTGTAATCTTACCAAGCGACGGTCAATCTCAAATCTTTTCCACATTCTAGTGAACAAGATTACCAGGAACATTATGTGGTTTCAATCAGCAGTGACAGTTGGTGAGTAGGCGTGTACCATCAGGACAATGGCCAAAACCCTTGGCTGTTTGTACACCCTTTATTTTTATCTGCATATCAGGAACCTCTGTGGTTCTTCCGTGGAGGATGATTACCTTTCAAAGTGCTTCATGCCACATTGTCTTTGCAGTTGTCGTGGCTCGGCATAAAAAGAGTGGCAGCTTCACCTGGTTTAACACACTGAAAATTACCTATGGTAATCCTATTGAATATATTTGCATTCAGATTTTTTTCCTGTATCATGCTGCAACCTGCCTCAAGAGATAACAAAGAAGCCAATAAAACCTGACCAGAAAGACTTCCTACATCTTCTGTACTGCTTGAATGACCAAGACTAAAAATCCAGCCAGAATGGTTGCTGTGAGATACATATGCTTCTGCGAAAATCGGATAATGTAATGTAAATTTACTCCGCTTTGAATTGATTTTTCTTAAGAATGAAACTCGATGAGCGTAAAATCAAAATATGTTTCCTCTGAAGTAAAGGAAACTGTCAGTCACCTTCTGAGGTTTTTCCTTCACTACCTCAGGCAAGGGCGCTACATGCATACAACCCTAACACATGCATCCTGGGTGAGCAACCCACTCACTGCTTTGGGCTGTGGGTATAATGTCTCATTCCATTGGTTTGATGCCGCTGAAGGGTGCACTTAAAAGCTCCCTTTTAGTTCTGTTCTGTGTCCCAACAGCTGACTACAGACGCTGCATTTTACATGTCAGAGCAGACTGAGTTGATTCCGATCTCCGCTCATGAGATATTAATAACTCACCTGTGCGTGTTTGCATCCATGTGCGGGCATGTGTGCGTTGACGTCTGTCTGTGCGTTTGTGTGTCTCTGTTTATGTGTTACCAAAGACGGAGAGGAAGTCTGCGTTCGGTTGTTGAACACCCACAGCTCCCTCTAGCTTCTCCACTGTGAAACAAACTGACTGCTCTAGATGAAGAGAGGGTGGAGGGTCCGTGTGTTTGTGTGTTTGTGAGGTTGCACATGAATCAGCCTCAACCAACTCCCTGTTGCAAGCTCATTTGTCATGATTTAAAACAGAGAAGGTGATCGGACTAGAGCAGGGCCTGAATCAAGTAGCAATTTGCCTGGTTAGACTGGTTTTCCATCACGTTTCTTGAAACACGCAGGTAATGCCACAGTTAACCACTACATAATTTAGCTTTGCTGCATTTTTTCAGCCAGTTATTATCTGCATAATGCCCCCTTATGTGTCCTTACTTTTGCTTATGCTACATAAAAAAGAGCAGTTTCCCTTTTCACTCTACAGGCAGTGAGAGCCACTACTGCTGAAGACATAACAATGAAATATTCTGGGAGACAGACTATCACAGACTTGGCCAATGAGCTGATAGAAAGAAGCAATGAGACTGAGTCTGAGCCACTAAAGAACAAATGAAATCAGAGAGAAAGAGAAAAGTTTAGACAAGAGGTTTAACTGATGGATTTACTGAAAAGGAAAGTATAAGTGAGCCAAGAGCCACACTGATAAACACTTAGTCAGAAAGAGAAGCTGCTGTTGAGAAGGAGAAAGAGTTGCACTAACAATCAAATATGCTTAAAGGTCAGCAACACCTGTACGCTGTTCTCCCCAGTCGGCACATACGTACAAGTGGGAAAAGGTCATTAATTGTTTTTCATTCTAAAAACTTAAGAAGCAAAAGGACATGACAAGAAGTAATTATTATGGCTCTGGTGCTGATAAGGTTGATGATTCGCTGAGGAGAATAGATGAAATTCATTGATCCTTGCGGGTAAATTTGTGGAAAATTGATATTTATGAAATGGTTTGAACCAGTGTACAGAAAGTAATACAATTTTACAGCAGAAATACTTTGTTGAACAGCAATTTCACCCTAAACATCGGCCTAAATTATCTGTAAACACTTCAAGGAACACTGTCTCACTGCATCTACTGGCTTGTTAGCCTTTTGAGAGTTTGTGGTTTGGGTGAGTGGGTTTGTGTTACTGTTGTTCCACAGGAGCTGAACTTTTCGTGTCATGTTGACATACACTTTTAAATTTACATTCTGTATCTCCTGTAAATTTTAGATTATTGTGCAGCATTGTCCATCAGACAGTAAAGAATTTGCAACTTCTGAATGGACTTTTTATGTGTTTATTCATTTTTATACATTTCTTTGGTTTTGTATTTGATCACACATCATTCATGTTGCACGGCAACCTGTAGTGGTTTGCACAGGTTAGCACTGTCGTCTCATAGAAACACGGTGCTATGTTTGATCTCCAGCCAGGACAGGGCCTTTCTGTGCAGAGTGTGCAGGTTTTCTCCCCATGCTTGAGCAGGCTTCCTCCAGGTGCTCTGGTTTCCCCTGCCGTCAAATTATAATAGGTTAATTTCCCTGCTTTGGCCCTGACCAAGGCACTGGCTCAGATCTGAAGATGGCCTCCAGGTGTGGTACAGTAGCTGCCCACTGCTCCTAATGGGATGCCCTCTAGGGCGCAAAGATGGGTAAAATGCCAAGAACAGATTTATAGTCAAGGAAGTTCTACCTTTCTGTTTCAACATTTACATGCACAAAATATTGCATTGTTTGCCCTTATTCTAAAGGAGACAAAATTCCTAATAAACTGTTTAAGTGGCTGATGAAAATGAATATTCCACTAATATTCATGCTGTCATGATTAAAAATAGGGTTTTTCAAATTTTTTCACTGGTGGCAGATTTTCCACTCTGTGAGCAAAGCAGCAACTGCAGTGTGTGAAGCCAATGCAGAAGTGTCAAAAACTGCAGTAACTTGAGAGGCCACTGGGGGCTGACTCCGAAAGCCAGTCAATCCCCATAGACCCCCCTGTTAAAATGGCCAACTTTACAATAGAAAAAAACATATTTGCAGCCTGGTACAAAAAACGGTTTTGGTCTCTACAGTTAATTTTCCACTTCGTGACAACTGTACGGAGGGTGAATTTCATAAAGCTCATCCGTTTAGATTATATTCAAGCCAAAAGTTATGCATAATTAAGGGGGTGGTCGCTGTGATTGACAGGCGAGTCTGTCAGTGTCTGTGTTGTGTGGGCGTTGAGTAACAACTAGCGATAACTCGGCTGCCGAGTTGGATGTTCAGAGACTTGTTTATTGAATAAAACTTATTTTTCTCCCTGACAGGCAGCTCTGCTGTAGTTACGTTTAAAGAGTTGCACTAACAAGATTTTCAGGGCATTCTGGGTTCCATCTAATTAGCTCAGGTAATAAGTCTGTTTATACATTTCACAGCTTTGACATTACTGTTATCAAACACAACTGCATGTCTTAACATTTATTAAGTAGCTGAAATTACTTGATGGCTTTTCGCATGACACTGTTAGTGTCTTCATCTCTTCACCAACTCCACCCTCTTAATCCAAATATGGGCACTTGGTTTACAAAAAACAACACGGTGACAGTCATGTCAAGGCTTCAAAATGGCAGTGCACATACCAGTGGGTGAGGTCATGGAGGGTTCATCCACTGTTTATATCCAGGCTATGGTGTGAACTCAGCCTCCCGCTTTCATTCCCTCAAACACCTTCTTGAAATGGTCAGCTTTTCGATTTTTGTGCATATCCAAAAACTTGTTGAAATCCTCTTTTATAATGTTCAAAAGTAGGTGTGTTTCTCCTTCCGACCAGAAATGTGGACTTTTCTTTGAATGAGACACACATTTTGTATCTGCTGTTCATAAAAGCAGTGTAATATCAGCATATCCCATATGTCTGAGTCCGAAAGTGCTTCATTCGGAAAAAGGCCTAACTCAGAATATTCCAAAAGGAATATGCTTTTTACACCTGTCAAATCACCAAATATTGTTCAAGTGGAATATTAGTGTGCATGTAAATGTACTCGTTGTCGCTCTTAAATCAGTGTGATTTTAACCGTTCAAAAAAATTGTGCAGTTTCTTTTCACGAATGCTGTTGCCAGAGTGCTGTGTTCAACATACTCTAAAAAGAGGACTCTCAGGATTTGAACTTCGTGAATATCAGGGAGAGAACTGTTAAGTACATGTGTGAAAATCTGAATAAATACAGGCTGGAATGTGCATGCATGTGCACCATCACACTCAGCCATATGCAAGACAATGTGCCTGCCTGGTTGCTGTGTCTAAAACCTTGTCCTCATGGGATTAGTTTTACTTGATGTAAAGTGATGTAATTTCGCTGGTATAATTCCCCGATTTCAGTCCCTAGCAGAACAATGTTATTTGTGATTATTACAGGGGCCTTGTAAGTAAATTAGCCCTTTTTCATTCATGCACTCAGGCTCAACAGTCTAGATTGAAGGCAGATTTGTAATACCCCACAAGCCATTAAAAAAAGAAAATCCATTTTATAAAAACTTTTCAACTTTCGAAAAACATGTAGTCACCAGAGCATTAACTTCTATGTGAGAATTAGGGTTTCACATTAATTTTTCCTCTTCAGAAGACTGTATCGTATAAAGCACATTACAATATAGTAGTTAATTAATAGAATATTTAGTAATTATACATAAAGTACCATGCGACGGTGTTAGGCCGCCATTGGGACTGTTGTTTTAGCAGGTTATAATGACCATACGTATGCATTTCTCAGTCAGTCAGTCGAGATACAACCGGGAATATACAGGAAGTACGTTTCAAACAGTATTAAAGACAAAAATATGAGACAAAAACAGTTTTTACAAGTGTCAAGTATTTAGTGTCACCTCCCTTTGCACTTAAACGCTTTCGTTCAGACAATATGAGATTCACCGGATTAATCTGTTTTACACCAGGTTTCATTCAACACATGTCAGCGTTTCTGACGTTTCTTGCTACTTTTTGTAAAGGGAACAGAGGTCACACTAAATACTGACTTTTGCCTGTAGAAGCCATTCAGATGTGGGGTTTTTTTTCATGTGTTTTTAATGCTGTGCACGTATCTCCTGTATTTTCTTGTTGTACCTTAATAAATAGACTTTGAGATCCATATGTATGCTCATCACAACCCTGCAAAAAACAACACAGCTATAGAACAACATCTACAACACAGAGCAAAGATTTACATTTTAATTGTTATTTTGCCGGTCTTGAAGGGATATAAGCGAACACAGTCAAGTTACTACACGAATTTGCATCAACATTTACAGATGGTTTGTTTCTGTGTGTCAAATGGCTACTGAAATGCTTGCTTTTAACCTCACACGTTGAGCTCTCTGCTGCTTCACACAAGCTGAGCTGCAAAGCTAGTGAGAGTAGCTCTCAGGTTCTGTGCCTTCTGGCGTGTGTTGGTGGTCTGTCATACAGCGCAGAACAGGCAGGACCCTGGTACGCAAGCTACACGCCATCAAAGTCAAAACTTAAATGGAGCATGCTAATGTCTGTCTTAAAACCATCACAATAGCGTGTTTCAGTTTGCACAAAGTTACACCTATTTCACCGCGGCACAAAGAAGAAGTAGTGAGGTGCTGGTGGTGTCAGTAGAGGCAGGAAAGTCAATCCCTCTGAGGCCTGCGTATAGACCAGGAAGGAACCGGTCTGTATACAAAACAAAAATGGATGCAGCAGCGTGGAGAGAAAAATGAAAGAAGTCACATCGAAAGAATAATGAGCTGGATGATGTTGAACACTCAGCTACACATGAGCCGACTCCCCACAGACGTCCTATACACAAAGAGTGAGACATATCTGCACTGCTGTATTAATGCACATTAATTTCCTTCATCTAGGAAATATTACTTGGGTAAAACAGAAGAAAATGGTTTGCCTCCCGTGCCCTTCACAAACAGTATTATGCATCTTCATCTCCTGCTGTTCGATTCAGTATCAAGTGAATCCATCCAAGGTTGAAAATGTGTCTGTCAAAATAATGAGATGTGCAATCTGTTGCTTCTGCAGGACCTAATAAAAAGGAAGAAAACAAATATACAACCAAGGACAGTATAATAAAACCCTTACACTGTAGTAACCAGGAGCAGAGAAGTCAGTGTGATGTGATGTGTCTATATCAAACATAAATATGCATTGTCTATATATTATATGCATATACGTGTTATTTATTTATTTATTTATTATGTATTAAGTAATTATTATAAATTTCACATAGCATGTGCTTAATATAGCCCGTATCACTTAACTATTCCCAACATCTCCTTCTGACAGTGGACCAGTAGTAGCCCTTGTACAAAGAAGAAGAGAGTTTGGGGGGGAAAAAATGCAAAGACTGATTTAAAGCAGCTTCCATCTGTGGTCATTGCTAAAAATGCAGATGCTGTGTGAGAGTGTGTGGCTCTCAAAGTAACATATTTTTACTTTCAGCTCCAACTGGGGGCGAGAGTGAACAGAAAGGGGAAGTGTGTTCAGGTCAATTGGCCTTGGAATTGAGGCAGACTTCACCTCCGGTTAAATTGAGCTCCTTTTCCCCTCAAAATATTCATGAAGTAATTATAATTCATATGATTAACAGGGAGGAACACAGGGAAACTGTGATGAGCATTGTAATTACGGGATTTGTGCAATATTTGAGAGATAAGGGTGTTTGTTTTGTTTTGTTTTTTTTCTTTCTTGTGTCTTTGTGTGTATGTGTGCATGTGTATGCTTTGACATGCTTGGAAAGTGTAATTGACTTGATAGGGAGGGTTAAAGCTGGGTATCCTTGAGCTCTTGCTCCTGGAGAACCTGCGTGGAATCATTGGCATCAATATTAATGAAGTGTATCAGAGGTACGTCTGCTTCTGACTGCAAAAATCTATTTTCTACAATTCATGTTTATCGGTCATATCTAAGATTCTCTGGTGTCCTTATTAGTGAGAGTATTAATATCAAGGAGCCCGATTGAAACACAGCTAGTGGATCACATTATGCTGTTGTGAAATGAAGAGAGGAGGAACATGCCGTATGCTGTTATCCCTCTTTGCACACTGTTATTATCAGTCCAGATACAGTTCATCACCTTATAGCACTGATGAAGCACTGACGAGAACTTCGTGAAATGAGACTCTACTGTTGTTGTTTTGTCTCCACCTAAAAGCTGTTTCTTAGCTTCGTACGTAGATGAATAGATGAGGGCTTTAGGTCATCGATACAGCCTGGTCTTCCTGCTGAGTCTGGAGACGTGCGCACAGGTGTTTGTAGTGCCTGTGTGTACAAATGAAAAAATTGCGCGCATATGTGAGTTTGTGCAGGAGTATGTGTGTCTGTGTGCATCGGCACATAGGGGTTTTGCAAATCATCAGCGCGGAGGGTTGCTATAGAAACACTTTCCCTCAGCCACACGACTACTGACACTGGGTTACATATAATCCATACGTGAATATGCTTGCAACTTTGAGAGGGCAATAAACTTCGTGTAGCTCCCTTTCCGAGAGCCGATCGAATGTACAATTGAGATGCTTAAGTTGGATTTTCTGGTAGCAGGATCAAGGTGGCAGTATTCTCACGACGAAGGTGAAATTGCCTGAAATCAGACACACTGAAGATTGTATATTTGCTGCAGTTTCTCACCATTTGTTTATGCAGAGACATAAACTGAGGCAGTCGACTGGAAAGAAAATAAATGTGTATTCCCATAAGGAAATTGTGAGCAATCAAGTGATATTTTAAAATAATTGCAGAGGATCACAAAGAGCAAGTTAATATGTGAAGAATTCATTTAGCCTGAGCATGTATTTTAGGCACAGCCAATGCAGAGCTTGCAAAAAAAACTCCCTGTGATGATTTGAATCAGAAAAAGATAGTAATATCTGCAACATTAGGAGCACATCACGCACTCATAACCTATTTTTTTCTCCGCTCGCATATTATATAGTAAACAAGATGCATATTGTATAGTAAACAAGAAATGACTATAAAATAACTTTGAATAGAAAAGATTTAAATTGCATGTTATGAAAAAATTTCTTCAGACAAACTTGTGTGTAGCGGTCTTGATAAATGAGGCAGTCTCTAAGCAACATGAGCCGATGCTCGCACTATGTTCAATACCTCAGACTTCATCTGTTGTCCCACCGGCTCCATGGGAACAGGTAATCAAGTTTGGAGAGCTATTGTCTTGGAACGGCAGCTACCTGCCTGGTAATTGGAAATGAGTGAGTGTGATGCGGAAAGACTGTTGTGAGATTTTGCTCTGGGTAAGACAGGCAGGAGCAGAGAAGGTGGAGGAGTGCGAGGCACGTTTATGAAGAGTGGGTTGTGTTTGTGTGTGTGTTTGTGTGTGTGTGTGTGTGTGTGTGTGTGCGCATCACTGTCTCTAGCCAGATTGTAAGGCAGAGAGATGCTGGCGCGGACATCGGCAGTGAAAGCTCGCTGTCCCTCAGGATTCCTCTGCAGCGGTGGCTAGTGGTGTCTGTCGTCCCCAGCGGGCCACTGCTTTGTCATCTCTCACACACGTACACAACTAAAACACACACATTCATACACACACACACACACACAGTCCCCAGAGACAGCACATTGCCTCCCAGGTATTAAACTTTTTGAGGGGATATGCACACTCCCATAATCCTTCGCAAGTGCAAAAATACTGATGCATTTGGGAGTATTTCTGAAACATGGACATAACACACCCACAGATACAAATGCAGCCGACACAACAGCTTGTAATGCTCAGTCATTACAACACTGTGGCATCCATTACTGCCCATGACAACAAGGTTTTGCCTCAAGGAGATCTGCATTGTGTCAAAACTGACAAAATGTTGCTCCTGCTGTTGCTGCCCCGTATTTATGCATCACTCTCAGGTTGTTCATTCTTGACATTTTCAGTTCAGCAAAACGCACAATGAATGATTTTCTTTTGAAGGCATCAATTCATTTTTTTTACGTGCTGCAATATGTTTGTACTCACGAATAGGGAAAGCTAGAAAAGTTCAGATTTGAGGTACCGGCACTTCGTTGTCATGTTATGATATTATTATACAGTATTTTCACATTGTAAGACTTCATCACGCTGACAATGAAGCCCGTCTTTTGTTAAGGACTAAAAGATATGGCTACAGTTCCATGTTTATTAAAACTAGTGAATCATCGCTTTAAACATCTGTGATAAGGGCTACATCTGAATTAGCGTGACCTAACAAGCGCTTTCTAAACCGCCCTCAAGGCCTCTCAAGATGTAAAGAATCTAATAATTTATATAAATCCCTTAGTTAGTTAAGTTCACTGGTGCCAAAACTCCTTAATGTAAACTGTAAATCCTAATCTGTGGATTCACAAGCGCAAGAAAATTTAGATATTTTATTTAGATTTAATATTGCTTTAATTTTATGTTTCTGTGTGTGTTATCTTCGATTTTTTGCTCAGTTCTAGACATTATTAGATCGCTGTAATGTAATTAATGACTGTTGTTTCTGCTGTAGCTCTACCTGAGTTCAGGATAATTCACTGGTGTATAAATGTCACATGTTTTATTAGCATGTAGATTAATAATTTAACATGTTGGGCATGTTTAGAATGCTTATTAAGCTCAGAAAAAAGGAAAATGATAATATCACTGGACAGCTTCAGAACTACATGCTTTGCAGTCAGGTGATAATTACTGCCAAAATATTCTGTCATTAACTATCACATTTTGGGAGAGCAAAGAATGACAGCTGGTGCGAATGTCTCAGCAGTGAGATTTGGCGACTCTGGAGCATCTTCCTCCTTCCCACAGTGATCCATCCGGCCGAATCCCACCAACACAAAGAGCTGTGTTTTGGATCAGGGCATCTCTTATTACTGAGCAACAGAGAGGGATCTTTAAAGGAGAGAGGGGAGAGATTGGGGGCAAAGAGAGGGCCAGGAAAAGGAGCGTGCCAGCTCTGCCTCCAGTCTCCGTCTCAGATCCCTCCATCCTTCCCTTCATCCTCTCCCTCCATCCTGTCCCTCCCCTCCTTCCCAGCAGCTGGCCAGTTTTTAACTCCAGCAGAGAAAGAGTTCTCTGATGGTTTACACTGAGACATCAGTGTGTGCTCGAACTAAGAACAGAGTCTCCCTCTAAACTCTCCGTGAATTCACACCCGCTCTCTCCTCACTCCTTCTCTCACATCTCCCTCTGACCTAGCCTGAGTCCTTTCCTTCTTTCTCCACAGTCTCCTTCTCATCCTGCAACGCTTCTCCGTGCACTCTCCTATCCCGTTTCCTCTTATCTTTACTCGCGCCGGGCGGGG
>JAPQRN010000022.1:17596530-17609582 GCA_037367275.1 Coranthus polyacanthus | reverse complement strand
TCCATCTTCTCACCTCTTCTTCACTCTCACTTTTCCCTCTTTTACAGCTGTCACTTCTGTCTCAGGTCTCATCGGACCAGCCTTCTCGTCCAATTTTAATTGACTTGGAGTGACGCGCAGCTGGGACGATTGGAGCCGTTCTCCTGGGGAGGTCGATATGTACAGATATGGAGCGTTTCCAAGACCAACTGGACTCCACAGAGTCAACAGAGTCTGGCTGCGGAGCACTTGAAGCAAGGGAGTGTTCAAGTGAGATTTTCCGCTGTATATTTTAAGTCGTGTTGCGGAAAATGAGGCCAAGATCCCAACGTGAGCTACTTTAGATTTGACACGTGACACAACTAAAATACTATAATGAATGGTGAAGTGGCTTGAGTTGTTTACAGGAATGAATCGACCACATTTGTGCATTTATATAGTGGTTACAGATTTCTTCATACATGCGAACAAAATGGTCATTGTTTGACATTTTGTTTCACCATTTTGTGGATGCTGTGGAACTAATGTGCATGTGTCTAATTTTCCATAACAGAAAACTTCCACGAATAAAGTTAATTTTACTAGGTATACAGTACTGTTTAAAAATTGATATACATGGAATTATTTATTTCAATATGTTGCATTCATTATAGTCTTCGAAGTGATCATATACTGATAAAAAATAGAGACATAGCACGTTGACGAGGTTGAAGTAAAATATAAAACAACATAAAAAATGCATTTTAAAATATGCTTTTCACTCCTCTCCCACTTCTTTTCAGTGTAATTTGTCATTCTTTGTCATTAAAGATAAAATGACAAAATATAACCTAAATGAGCTGAATTATCATTTCCAATTCTTGACGACTTCTCTGCTCGAGCGGGCAGCTGTTTCTATTTATACTGTTCAATGAAGCACATAAATAACTATGACTATTTCTTTTTATAAACATGACATCCTTCATATCAGCCTGAAAACACAACAGCCACTACACTGTTCACTGAAACACTGCTAATAAGAAGCCTCCTGAAATGCAGTGAAATGATTACCCTGAAGTTAATGAGGTTTGATTACCTGTGTGTGGTAGGAAGTTGCCAGGACTGCTAGGAGTAAACATGGCGGGCACTCGTTTCACTTGTGATACATTTTTAATCCAGCCTCTCCTGAATGGAAAGCCACAGTAACCTCTACACACCACACAGTTAAATAATGCAGCTGCATTTAAAAAAAAAAGGGGGGGGGGGGGGGTTAACAAGGCCACATGCTTTTCTTCAATCCATGAGCAAAATTCATTGCGTGAAAATTGCCTTGAAATTAAAAAAAAAAGATTTTCATAAATACTTAAAAGGCTTAATGGAAGGAAACGAACATGCTACGTATCTCACTTACCTTATCCACTCTACATCTTATATGTTATTATTGCTAAATGTAAGTGTAGTGTTATAGTCGAGACCACCTGAACCAAGACCAAGTCATGAGCGAGACTGAGACTAGACCAAGACTCTGAAGGGCTGAGACCAAGACCAGACCAGACACACAACAAGGGCAAGTTTTTCAAATATTACACCAATTATGGTATGATTTGACCAAACCAGGTAATTTTCTTACGTTGACACTGAAATAATTATCATCTTAAAGGTGATTAAACTTCTAAATGGGTTAAAGAGCTAAATATTTGCCACCTAATCAGTGATTTAGTCAGTGATTTAGTGATATCCCTGCCACTGTGGTCTTGACCGATCTTGAAATGAAATCTAGAGTCCTCTTTGTCTGAGACCGAGACGAGACCGAGACCTTCAGAAATTGATTTTAAGACCGGTGTCGAGACCAAGACCAATCTCAAGTACCGTTTTAATTATTTAAGACAAATCTCCATAGGTTATTTGAAAATGTTTGGTTACAGCTAATAAAACAATTAGCTGTTAATAATGTCAAGCAACTGCTGCTACAATTTAAATTCAGTTTCAAAAGTTGTAAAAATCTTGTTTAGTTTGTGTTGACTTCATTCCAGTTCGTACTGCGCAAAAGAAACTGGTGTTCGACAAATGATACGCTGACCTATAAACACTAGCAAAGTGTCAATACAGAAAATGTGTGCTGTCAGATATCTGTTGTAAACCACACACTGAACCAAAAACAACTAGAAATACTTATATTTGTGTGATTATTGTATTTAGTATCCAATGGGAAACAAGACTGAAATGTTTTAATAATGTTTTGCTTCAAAGAACCTGTCAACAGACAGAGGTGAGCAGGTCATCCAACAATTTGTTGTAACAGCGTTGGCCTGAAGGTAAGGCAGAATGTCAGTCCTCTAACAGCACCCAGCAGGTGCACATCCAAATCGATGACCAGACAAAATGGCGGAAGACAAAAAAAATGGAGGCTATCATGAAGGTTACTGACCTCTTGACGTGTGCTGTACAGTCCCAAACACAGCCCTTTGAGAGCTGTGTGTATTTGAAGTCAACAATGCAACACTGATAGAAAAACATCAGGGGGTATAGTGAGCCACAGTCCACAAACACTGGCACAAAGTTTGGTGGTTTGTTGAGTTCTCTGTTTGCCGCTGCAGGAAACTGCTCTCTGCTGACCAAAATAGTCTTTAAACCCAATTTTGTCGCTGCAGCATGGAAGCACCACTTTACTTTGTCCAGGCTGCTTTGCAAGTGCATGCTTTGATTCACTGTTACGGGGACATGTTTTCTTCTCATTTCTTAGCTGCATTTCAGGCAGAACTGTCAACGGGTGGCTGCAATACCACACATAAATATGACCTTAGCTGACTGTCGTTTTTGTACTAATGTTGAAAAACACAAGCGGGATTGGATTTCGAAAGGCACAAGTTGCTCGTGGAGACGCAAAACTGACGGAGAACATTAAGTTCTTTAAGTGTCAAAAAAATAACCAAAAAGGCTTACTTGGGATTCCAAGACTTAGAAAAGCAGACTTTTAAGAAGGCATATCTGTCGAGGCAAGCCATTGGCATCCGACCTGCAGCATCATGTACTGCGTTTGTAATGACTTCATATAACTGGTAAGTGTGTTTTAAAAACTGGCATCAACAAGCTGTTATATCCAACCTTCATGACTTATTCCTTGACACTCCAGATGAATTTGCATACTGTATGTCACTGTATGAAATATCAACGTTTTAAAAGAGCAGATGCTTATTTCTGTTCGAATATTCTGTGATATCGACATATACTTGGACCCGTTTCCTGGCAATGCTTTTCCAAAGAAAATTTCTGGATTCCGGCGTAATTTATTCAAATTTCAAAAGCCATATATATAGATATATATTTGCGGTATAATTCTTTCCTGCAGTCAACTGTTTCAAAAAATAATCCCATGCAGCAGGGAGGCAGAATGCTGCCTGAAGAAGCACAGAGCTCAAGACGCCTGTATCTGCATATTAGATTAAAGCCACCCTTCTGTTCTCTGTGCACCAACACATCAATAATTATATTTAGTCCAAGTGTGAAATCTTTCCTTTGGATTAGACGATGCAATGTTAAAATATAAAAGGTAAATCATTGTGTTGATGATGATGTGTAAATTACTGTACTGTATATGCCTTCTTGTGCTGTTTGTGTGCGTGCTGTTTTATTTTCTTTAGAGACGTTCATTAACTCAGCTCATCTCATTAACCTCTGTATGGTTTCGCTTTGAGCTGTACACGTATGCCGTTCCATATATTGTATCCATATGCAGCGAGCCTTATGGAGCAACTCAACTCAAAGAATATCTAATTAAATAATCAGGTTTAATTTCTTTCTGCATTTGATGCCAAGTCAGGCGTACACACCGCGCTGGAGGAAAAGGATTTTTGAGCACAGCATTAAAGAAAATGTATGTGTCAGTTTTCCCCCCATTTGCTCTTGCTTCTCACTTTATCTTTTTTAATCGCGCTGTTTAAATGGAAATCTCTTGTAGACCCAAACAAAGACTGTCCGGTCCCTCGGTCAGCGTGAGAAATATGGACGCTTAACAGAAAATCCACTGAGGCAAATGTTGCATTCCCATCACCTCTCATTATGCTGGAAGGAATTTGGTTCTCTGTGTTCTCTGTTTTGCTGCAGTTTATGCCACACCAGATGGAAAACAAAATCTACTTTGTGATTTAACCATAAAGAAAGCTTGTTTATTCTTCTTTTGATTTGTCAAGCTGTAAAAAATGTCTATAACACCGTGTCCATTGCTGAAACCAAAATCTACTTTGTGATTATACCATAAAGAAAGATTGTTTATTCTTGTTTTGATTCCTAAAGCTGTAAAAAATGTCAATAAAACACAATGTCTTCTGTTGAAACCATTTAGCAAGGTTTTCATGATATGTATTTCTTATTTTTTTTGTAAAATATATTCAGTTAAAGGAAGTTGGATTGGAAGGAATTTATTGTCTAGGAGTTTTAATCTGGAACATATACATGAGCTCGCATGAGAAGAGCTGCCGACCTGTCAATTAGTGCTGAATTTTGAATTCATTTGATCAAAATGTAGTTTTGATCATCAAAATTCCCAATTTTTCCTCCTCAGATTCTAATCCCAGTGGGTGAAACTCTATCTTGTGTGACGTGACAGGCAAAGTTACAAGACTCCGACCTTTGACCAAGACTTTAACAAGACAAGGCCTTTGTAAAGGATTGAAATATTACGCAAAGAAAAAGGGAAACGCCGCAATTTGATTTTTAGCCGAAACCTTGCAGTCAGATTTTGATGCCTGGTGCAAAGATAATCCGGATAAATCACATTTCCAACACAATCCTGATAAGAGATGAAGGTTAATACCAGGCATAAGGACAGACACGCTGGTCTCCCTGGCAACCTCACCAGATTGGTCTGTTGGGATCAACCATGTGTGTGTCTGAACAGCTGTAATTGCTTGATGAGTAAGCCGTCCTGAGCATTGTCCATTTTCTCTAGCGTTCAGTAACCCTCGTTCCTATTCAGTTATATATATCAGCCTGACATTAAGATGTACCATATTTCTGCTGGAAGCTCATTACCACAGTTGGATTATGTTGCTTTTTAAATATTATTGGATATGAGATTGTAGTGTTGTCTCATATTGTCAAAGCGGCTAAATTCCTTTTGAAATCCATTTTGTTTTCTGTGTGAGAACGGCAGGCCTGACGCAAAAATGTGTTCTTAGAATATCACATTCAGAGTGAAGTGTTAATTATAAGTCACTGAAAACTAAATGTTTTTAGGTAAGCCACGCAGATAGATATTACACACACCCATTGGAATATATTTTATTTGTTCTGACCTAAGTCTTTCACAGTTCTTTGTTTCACTTTCCATCAAATCTCCTGACAATGGACGAGGCCCTCTTCACCAAGAAGAGTTTCTTGAAGTATGTCTCAGTGGTCCAAGGGAGGTTATTAGCAGAGGATCTTACTGACACAGGAACCTCAAACTTTTGGACAAATTAAACCAAAACTATCCCTGTAGCTTGCATGAGGCACGAAACTGTGAATGTTTTTCGCAAATTGCATGAACTGACTTCACGAACCGAGACAATTGCATGGTTTTTGGCATTGCGTAGTTCATTTGAAAAAGAAAATGCTTAATTAAAAGACATAGTATTAACACGGTGATGAAACTCCTAGAAAGTTTTGTTTTAAATAGTGCTGTTACATTTTCATGTATATTTTTGGGCAATTCTCTTGCAACCTGCGCGTTAATTTGTTGTTACATTGAGGCGTTATTTTGTCCTATGTTGAATTCTTTGTTTCGACCTAAAGGAACTTTACCAGTGAAGAAGTGCACGTTGCTGATGAGTGATGCTGACATAGCTTCTGAAGGACTATGGATATGGATATCGAGGATATGAAAACAAGACCACAAACCACAGGGCCATCGCTCCGTTCAGAAACACAGTTATGTCAACAATCAATGCAACACTGGCCAGTACTGGAGGCGATCAAATATTAATGTCTGCACAGATGAGCGGTACGTATGTAATGGTGGAGGAGAAGGAGAACTTGATGTAACACTTTATTAAACATAAATATAAGTGCCTTGGGCAGAAATGATAATGGAAACGGAGGACCGGTTGGGGAAGGGTCTGTGTGTGGTGCTCCTCTCATCTGCATAAGAAACAGAACTCTCCTCTCATCGTCTTGTGTGGAAAAAAACATGCTGTTCGCCTCCGGCCATGCCCAGAGATGAGGTGTAGCATTAACGCATAAGGGGGCCAATCTCAGTCCTCTGTGCTCCCTCGATCATGCTGGGAGTGAACAGTCAGAAGCGATCTGATTGTTACATGGAAAGAGCCCGAATCAACACAAAAGCACAACGGCGTTCGTTGAATGTATGCATGGATATGAATTTAATCAAAAGCAGTGATTAAATGTTGTTTTTTTTGGGGGGGGGGGTTAACTCCCATAAAATGTCAATGACACCGTGTGACAGTGAAGCTACTATTCAAATTAAATCAAGTAGATGTGGGAATATGGCCTGAGTTCAGATCTAGTTCAGATCTGGAGTTGGACAGTAAGTGGATGGTCAGAATTTAGGTGTTGTACTTGAGTACTATTTTGTGGGATTTTTTATTTCTCCAAGTTTGTGAACTTCCAGTCTGGAAAATAAAGAACTTAAAAATTAAAAAACGTTCTTCTTTCTCTTTCTTCTGCTTTGAGGTTTTTCAAGACCAAAGCAAATTTTTAAAAAGTACAGCCGCTAATTGTTGATAAAAGAGACATTCAGCGCTGCAACAACAGCTAATTAATGCTATGACTAATAGAAAATGGCAGTGGCAAATCTATGAAAAAGAAAGAAAAGAAAATAACACACAAAACTGCCCGTTAGGTCACGTAACAGCGCAACATTTTCCTGTACAATAGATCGTGGATGAAATTAACGGCATAATGAAACCTATTTTTCTCCCTGACAGGCAGCTCTGCCATAGTTGTGTTTCAGGAGTTACACTAACAAGACCATCAGAGGATTCTATCATGACGTTTATGATGCTTAATTTCAAAACCTGGTGTAATTTAGCTGCATTAGGCAACGTTAGCATCGATTCCTATGGTTGCCAGCTAGCTTGCTAATTAGCTCAGGTAGCCGTAATGTGTGTTTATACCGTACATTTCACGACTTTGACATTACTGTCTTCAAACACAACCGTGATCATTTTATTAAGTTGCTGAGATCACTTGATGCCATTATTATTTCACAGTCGTTGTGGTCGTGGTGTTTCCAATATGTTCCGGTTTCATCCCTCGCTCTTCTCCAACTTTCACTGTGCTTTCCCTTCTCTTTATACACAGTATATTGTTTGACCTCTATGCAGTGGATTTATTTTCACACTGTAGACGAGGCGCTGCTTTTGTGTGAAATGAAAGGCACTGATATTTATGTCATACTTATTTACATTCGGAAAAAAATCACGTTCAACGTTATTTCACTATTGTGATATACGAAATGTTGCACACTCCTCATACACCACTTGAAATTTAGAATGTGTCAGTATTCAATTTCGGATGGACACGGTGAAAATCCACTCTGCACACAGTGTTTCAGCTCACTGTTTGGTTTTAAGTAGGGAGAGCAGATGATGACAGTTGGGTGCATTTTACCGTAGGATGACTTTGGAAAAGAAATGACCAAAAGTGACGAGGCAACCGCCAACTCTAACATTTGTCCTGTGCAAATGTTACAGTCCATCTCTGAAGCCATTTGTAGCACTTTGTTTTGACTTGCAATTGCAGCACCCACTGTTGGTCAAGTATTGTCATTTTTGAGATACCACAAACAAAACCCAGGTTCCATCCAAACGCAATCAATGAGGCTTATATTTATCTGATAGATAAGATGAAGATAGGAGGGGTAGAAAAACAAACTGTACTCCACAACATCAGATTCTGGAGGTGATCCAAATACATAATTCACTGAGGAGAACCGAAGATAAATGAATTACAAGGATTGAGATGGGAAAATGTGATGATTTTATTCCATTACAAATGAAGTGTTCTTTAAACAGAGCTTGCAGGTACAGTAGATGCTGAAAATGGTCAAACCTCTCCGGGACATTTTGGCCAAAATGTGTGTGAAAACTCTAATTGAAGGACCAGTGCGTAGGATTTATTGTCATTAGATGTGAAGTTGCAACCAGTTGCAACCAAGTGAATCCCTTGCCAATTGTTTAAGAGAGCCAGCGACACACACAAACATATGTATACATGTACAAACGTAAAATGCCCACTCTAGAGCCAGTGTTTGGTTTGTCCATCCTGGGCCACTGTAGAAAGCTCATACACGGCGGCACGACATGGCGGACTTCACGTCGAACGGGTTCATTTTCAGCTGATGTGGTCATTGCAATTACCTATTTAATTTACCTATTTCACCCTTTCCTCATAATGTTGAACATCTTGTTTACTTCACCAGCAGATAATGCACTGTTTTACTCATCACTTCAGTCAGTACAACCTGCTATATAGTCCATTTATTTACATGTACAGTACCATTGTGCTAATACAATTGAATTGAATTGAAAACACGATTTGTCGTCGCAGGTGATAACACACTAACAAAAACATAATTATGAATATATATTCCATTTCTGCTCATATATCCTCTCACACAGTGGGCCTTTAATGAACATCTTCTGAAGCGGTAGTTTTTGTCAGTGAAAAATGTACATGTGACAGTATGCATGGACGCCTCTAACAATGTGTTTTGTAATACCATTAGGAGGAGGCACAAAAGTCATAAAATAAAAGCCTACCTCAAAGGGCCGTAGAGAGCAACGTTCAGCAATAGCCTGTTCGCCTGTACATTTTGTGAAGTCACACAATTCCTTCCTTAGATTTTCATTTCCTCCGTGCAGTGCTGGTTTCTAGGGGATAGTCTGGCTCACAGGATGTACTCTGCAAGATTTTTTCAGTCACACAGTGGCTGGATTGGCACTCTCCTCCCTTCGGCTATCTGCGCATCACCGCTTTGACAGTCCCCCTCGATATGAGAAAGAACAACAACCTCTGAGCTGCTGCTACAAGCTGAAAGGGGTGAGTTTTGGCAAAGACATGTGTCTCGTTATGTGGTGCTTTCTTTCGTAGGGATTTGGTCATTTTAATACCACAGCTCGCTTCCTCATGCGCACATGTTCCACCAGAACAACTTCTCTCCCCCGACACTATTTTGCAGCGGCACTGTCGCTGCTTCCTGCACTCAGGAAGATGAGTGTGATTCATTTAAAGAAGTAGCCAAACAACCCAGAGAATGTTTACCCCTATTCCAGAGCAGTAGTGGAGGGTGCCAGACCTATCCCCAGCACTGGCACAGTATTAACAAAGTGTGGAGATTTGGATATGCGAGACTATCCAGGGGATAACATTTTGTGTTGATTGCTGCACTCATTTTTAAATTATGATACTTTTATATTTTTAATGTTCAATTTCCACCTACTCATTGTATGTTTAAGCGTACATATTTTCATAATAGTCATAGAGATGCTGCTAACTTTTTGTTTCACTGTATCCATCAACTGCCTGTGGACATGCAGTCAGTCCAAATTTGGTGAATTTCTCATCATTATTCACAGAGATTCGTGCAATAAAGCAGATGCTGTCCCTGTTGTAGAATCCAAAGTTTTCACCATTTTTGGTTTTGGGGAGAATCCCAATATCATCATAACAAACCACTGTTGCAGAAAAACATGTTTATACAACCACCCATTTCATACAATAGACATATCACAGATATGAAAAACATGGATGTGCTTTGTTCTACCTCAGATGGCGGGCTTTAGTTCTCTTATTCAAGCCTTTTTTTTTACCCATTAAGCTGTCTACACTTTACTTTGCTGTAAAGTGTAGCATATGTCAGCACCAAAAGCTGTCAGCAACAAGTCAGTGTGCCATATGCTTCTGACATTTTAGTATATTTGATACTTACATTTTGACTTCAGTCCTGGTCAGTCACAGCTGATCCTTCTGTTGTCCCTGTAGCAAAGACAAGAAATGCTTAAGATGGATATTCTACAAGCTTTCAGAAAAAAAAAAAAAAACATTGCAAAGCTAACACCAAGATTAACGGCGGTGTCATTCCTGCAAGGTCGGATTTCAATGTTAGTTTACAATCTTCTAAACTGAGTGTAACAGCCTTTCGACACAGAGTGCACAAATAATGCATTAAAAGAAAGAGACGACCTGCGTTCCTCTACAGGGACGTGGACATGAGTGATATTAATGGAAACCATTAAAGAAATCTTACGCAGAAACACGACCCTTGGATGGGCAGCTGCAAGTGGCACGGAGCGGGCCGGGTGTCACATTTCAGCCAGGCACAAGCAGTTTTGTTTGTCGGGGAGAGAGAGGGTGAATGAGCACAACAAATTCTTGTGCCACATTAAATGTCGCCTCTCTGCTTTGCCAGGGTGACCTCTGTGGCCAATTATAGGAGAGGCTAATGCTTTGGCTGACATATCTATTTGAATGGATGAGATGTTTTTCTCATTCGCTGACACAGGAGATCACACGCCTATTATCATCACAATGGCCATATACACAAGCTTATGTAAATGCCTCCTCACGCAGTAGTGACTGTCAGGCCCGCCGCATATTAGCTTTGTGTTTAGAAGAATGGGGAGTGAGCAGAGAATAGTAGGGATAAATTCAGGGTTGCTTGGATATCATTGCCTGAGCTTTGGAGGCTATGGACTCAAAGATAACAAAGCTTTTTTTTTTCTGTGGTGCGTAATAGTATTAATTAGTTCATTTGAAGTGATTTTGAGCTGCATTTAGGTGCTGAGGGCATAATAGCACTAAGGAGGTCTGACAACTGAGACATCAATGAATTTGACATTCGTGACCAAAGTATCAAGACACATCAAGACCAGGAGTGACTATGTAATTAATTTTACTTTGATCAAATGAATGAATGAATTCCCTTATTCCGACAGGCTAAATTGGAACATGTTTCCATTGTCATATGATAAAAAAAGTGGCTTCCTGGCTGTCCCATGTGTCCTCCAGCCTTGCCAGAGCACCTTGTGGACGTGAAGTAGGGCAAGCACATAGGCCTGAGGCATAGAAAGAAATGGAAAACAGCAGCCAGACTGCATATCGGACTGGGCAAATAATACAGTTGGGCTGACTGACTCCTCTGGGAAACGACCCTTAATTAGGGCCCTTCATGTTCATCCATGCCAGCACCTGAAGAAAAGTCAGACAAAAAAAAAGCTCCTGTGGGGTTTCGGAGGCACTGGCAGAGATATTATCTGTAGGGCTATTTTGCGACTCCATTTATGTTAGCTGGTGATATTCTCTGCTGCCTGCTTCATTGTTTCTCTGTATGAAGTGGACTTCCTTATCAGGTCTCAATTAGTTGCATGCATGGCAAAGGACTACATAGTCAGTAATTGATGTGCCTGTGCGAGCTCATGCACAGGGAAATACGCGCACGATTCAGAAGTATGTGCGTCAGCATGCGTTTGACTGATTTGTGTGTGCTAGCATCGAGGCTGTGAGCCGCTGTCAGTAGTCATCCTGTCTGGGGGAAAAGTCAACTGATTTGCCTCCTGCTCTCCTCTGTTTGATCCCACTGCTTGCTCAGCCGTGAGCTTGTTTGGTAACCTTTGACATGCAGATGATAGGACCATATTGATGAGAGCGCATGCATGACAGGTGTTTACAGAGTATGAATGTAAACACATACGCCCAAGCAAACTCACAAAAAACTCATGCGTATCCATATAATTATACAGCCTGCAGTGTTCATTTGTGTATTATTTTTTTCCCTTGTTTACAATGAAAACAGGGACAGTTCCTGCATCAGTGTAGCCCTGCCGGAACACATGAAGCATTTCTGTTTTCATTTCAAACAAACACTCCTCTCTAGGCCACCACCTTGATTAAAACGCAATCCAAGAGCCTGTGGAAAAGGAGAGAGACAGAAAAGAAGCAGCAGAAGGATGTCTGTGCTTGTACTTAACGATGCTTAAAGATCCTCCGATAACCCTCTGTATCCAGTTTGCACAAGTCCAGTCCTATTTGCAACCATTCATTCTGTCAAGTGTCAGCTGCTATTTTTTAATGACCCTCACGCTGCGCCTCCACTTCTTTGAAAAGTTCAGTCCGACTCCCCTCATGCACTGTCAGCTAGTCTCTGGCTGTGATAATTGAAGCCCCTCATCTTTGGAGATGGGCTAATTTGCTGTCTTTGTACCATTTTGTTCTCTTCTCTTTTCAGGGCATTATTCGCTCCACCTGCCATACTTCAAGAATCCTTGATTTTCCACAGCCCTCACTGCCCTTCATCTGGACAGCTCTAACAATAACATGCCACCATCACTGTCACCTACTGCCCTCTGCTGGTCCTATTAGGGACTACATATGTTTGCATCATCAAAAGTGTGTACACTTTGCACTCTGTGAAAAGGGGATTTAATGTAATGGGTGATTTAACACTAATAGTTTGGCTTTCACACATCTGTAATTTTTAATCCCACCATCTCTTAAGTTTGTTGATGTACTTCCTGATTGACTACCTCGTGTCTGGAAAAAAAGTAATCGTTTGATGTCAAATTCTCAAGGGTAAAACAGACTTGTCATTGTTACACTCTATGGTATGTTTCATCAAGTATTGGCACATTCCTGTCCACACTATTGTGCTCAGCATTTTTCTGAGCTGCAGAGGATGACCAGTCATACCAGATTGCATTTCAAGTTTACCTTGGGAAAATCCTCTTTGAGTCTCATGTCCCCTTGAGACGAGATCAATAAACTAGAGACTAGCATGTAATGCCAAAAAAAAAAACAGTTTGCAGATGGCTCTCCCACATTCAAGAAGCCAGGTCCACTGAAATAATTTAAGTGTTGTGTGTCACCATTTTGAGAATGAGTGGCTTAAAATAGCTCCATTTTGGATTCGGATACCGTCAGTGAAGGGAGGATGTGCTGCAGCTGGCAAAAAGGTTTCCAACGGTGACTATTGAGCCTCCCCGGATATCTGTGTGCACACATACACACTTGTACAGAAAGACAACACACACACACACACACACACACACACACACAGACACACTCATCCTAAAAACTTGGCAGGCCTGCCCACAGAGCTG
>JAPQRN010000022.1:17581406-17596430 GCA_037367275.1 Coranthus polyacanthus | reverse complement strand
ACACACACACACACACACACACACACACACACAGACACACTCATCCTAAAAACTTGGCAGGCCTGCCCACAGAGCTGGCCAGGGAATGCAGGCCAGAGAATGACTTTGCTTCTCTGTGTCAGCAGCGGCCCCCCAGCCCAGAGGTGGGGGATGAAGAAGGGACTGCTTCTATCCTTTGCTTGAGTGCTACTAATAAGAACAGGAAGCCCAGATAAAGGGCTCTCTTTCATGCTGTACCCACAGCCATAATGAGGCCTGGCATCTGATGGATTACCCAGACTTATTTTGCAAAGGCCGTCTCATTTTTCCAGTCGCCCTCTGCTACCCTCCGCTCTCCCAGTCAGTTGAACAAAAGTCTGTCTTTTTAGTGCCTTAATACTTTCATTGCACAGCCATCACATATGTCTGGACTTTGCATCTCTGCTCATTAATCCTTCACTGATAAGTGTGACATGATTTTCTCGGAGCTACAGAAGGAAGTGTGAGAGCGTTCGGTGATACTGGACATAACGGCCACCTTTGGTCAAAATGATAATGACTGGCTATAGAATGCCAGCAAGTGTCATGTAAATCAATATGCGCTCAACTGTTGCCATCTGTTAGTCATAAATGAGGAAACCGTCTTGACTTCCATTAACTTCTGAGGTCACCTTTTCTATCGGTTTCAGGAAAAATGAACTGTGTTATGGTTTTAGTATCCATTATACACAAGATGCACAGGCACATTCTGTAGTATAAAATGTACTGTTAGAAATAACTCTTCATTTGCTTGGTTTTAATTAAGATTCCATGGCTGGATTTTTGGTTATTTACAAATGACAAACACATTTTGAGGTTTTTCTTATTTCTGGAACATAACATTTCAGATTTCTGTTTTCCTTTGGCTCTCCTTTTGGCAGTTGACTTGTTTGAAGACAATGCCTTCCAATCTCTGCTGAAATTTAAACTGTACTCACATGTTAATGCGGAATTTAGGAGCCACATATTCACAGGAAGCCATTTTTGTGTTCTCATGTGGTACAAATGTGCTGTGAGCATGAATCGTCTTCATTACTAATTCACTTGAAAAGAGGCATTCAAAAAGAAACAATTATTTCAGATTCACCCAGCAGAGATGCTCACAAGTCATTTTGAGTGAATTCAAGTCAAGTCTCAAGTCTCTCATGGTTTTAATGAGCATCTATCATCTGCTGCATGCCAAACCGCTCTTCCTGCATTGTTATATCTAAGGAATACAAAGCATGTAGGGTATTATCATCACTCCTGTATCTACCTCATTAGCATCCAGTATCAGCATTGATTAGCTATTTAGCATATGGTCACTATAAAAAGCTACTGCAATGGAATATGAAAAAAACACACACAGTGAATGTTTTCCTGTGTTGAGGAAAGGAAGAAGAAAGGAAACACTTGCCTGTTGCTGAAGCATAGCCACCAACCATTTTTATAGCCATATTACTCGACGTGAGCGTGTGGTAAAAACACACATCTTTTTAAAACATTAAGAGAAAATCAGTCTAATTAACTAAAAGCTGCAGTGCGTGATAATTTTTTTATCATCGCTGGGTAAAAATTCCATAATTACCTTTGAGCACTTGTAATTCAAGTGGCCTGCGAGGACACGAGACTTCTCAGACAAGTAGGCGTTTTCAGACAAGTAGGAGGGTTAAATACGTGATTGACAGCTGTAATTACCGATCCTGATCAGAATCCAACCTGGACACAATTCTACTCCATGGCTCGACACAGAAGCTTGAAAAAGTGGCTTCACTTTTCCATAACAGCTTGAAATGATGTCAGGTCACCTGTATTTATATTTAGTTTGTACATTTGGACAGAGAGGAGAGAGTTGCAGAAGGAAGTAGTGTATTTTCAAAATGTCACTTTTTCCTCCTGATTTCAGCTCCTGCAGCTTTAATCTCCTTTAGCTACAAGGCTAGTAGCAGACAAACTTTAGATGCTGATGCTGAACTAAACATGCGATGCTGGCCGTCCGACATTCACTTCCACACTGCCAAGTGACTGACCTACCCAGGAACGTTTGTAGGTGCCTGATAAAGTTTGATGTGGTCGATCCAGCATCTTTTATTTTCATACTAAGGGCACTGCATTTAGCAGCTCATTTGTTTGGGCCTTGAAGTTATTATAGCTAAATGGTCATAACCTGATGAGGACCAGGTTATGGTCATAACGTCTGTGGACGTAAGCATACATGAAGGTCTGCATGACAATAAGAGAGAGAATGACACTCATTTATTCACTCAGGCATTTCCTTAAAATAACGATCATCCGCAGGTCCCATCTCTTGAGTCCGTGTCGAGTCTCAAGCCACTGTGCAGGCAACATAAGTGGAACTCTAGTCCAAGTTGCAAACTCAGCTCCCCGAGTAATACTTGCAAAGAACCTGTTTCAACGGCAAAATATCTGTGAAGGACTGCTCACCTCTGAAAGTCTTCTCTGATCAGCAGGAAGTGACACACCAAGGACAGACGGACTGCTTTTGAAACCTCGTCTGCTCTGTTTGTTTGTGCGTAAATGTGTCTCTTTGCATTTGAGTGTGTGTGTGGGCTATTGAAGTCGACTCTGTGTTCCTTCTCTGGTGCTTCCTGGGCCTCAGCCAAAGCCCGAGTTCTGTTGCAGGAGATAAAGCTTGTCTGCTATACCAAGACAGGAGGAAATGGAGCTTGGCTCTTTGGAGAAGGCCATTCAGAACCGTATTTACATCATTTTAGAGGAGAGCTTGCCCATGCTAAAGTCTTGCTAAACTCCTGTGTGCTCATCACTGAAGCATCATGTCTATACAGAGACCTGAGGTTTGTTTAGAGAGTTCCCTATGGGCACAAACAAAAAAGAAGGGCTGCCTTTTAATTGCGGGGGTAATTTATCGCATGACTTACTAATTAAATTGCATCTTCAACCAGCCTGCCTCACACCATGACTGCACAAAGCATGCATTCAGGCAAGGCGTGGAGGGGAAGACTTTGCCGCAGGCCAGAAAAGACAGGGAGAAAGAAAGGAGAAGGGAATGAAGGGAAGAATGTTGACGCAGAGAAAATAGCAAAGGCAAGCCTGGTAGCGAGGTCAAATGGATGGAGAGGGAAAAGAGAATGCGATGTAAGAGGGACCAAAACACATGCTCTATGCTCTGCTGCATAACATCATTGATCCCCCTCTTGTCATGCCACAAGTTACACAAGTCGAGGGTGTTCACACGCACGTGTAAGCTCCAATTAGTTGGGCAAGGCTGAAGAAAAGCCTCACCAGTGGGACAACCATCAACATGAAGTCACACTTCATTTAAAGGAGGCGCAGCCATCGAAACTGGCTGCAGGCAAATGCTTCTCTGTGGATTTGTTTGTTGATAAAAACATATTTTCAAACCTATTTAAACCTCTAAGAAATACAATTAGGTTCCTTTTAATACACTGTACACACATCTGGCTTAGCATAGACCAGCATTTTTCTTTTAGGGGATGCTAAATGTTGCCTGCTGAGCCTTGTGAGAGCTAATCTTTTAACTCTTTACACGAAGGCTACTTGTTATGTTCCTTCAGAGTGCTGTTTTTGTATAACCCCCAAAATGTATTGGCATGCAAGATGCGCCCAAACCATATGGGGCAGGGTGTCAGACTGTGAAGTATAGAAGAAGCTCAGCAAATAAAACAACAAACACAGGTGAGAATCTTTGAAGGTACAGAGCGTGTTCATTTCATTTACATGGTAATAAATGGGAAGTTCTCTACTACTATTTTTTTTGATCAGGAATGATTTAACCATGATTGCCCCGTAATGTATATATTTTTGCCGATAGTTAACCATTTTGATTCACGTAAGGTAAGATGTGGTGATTTCTTTGTAGCTGCTTGTAGGTATATGTTTTGTTTAGCGCTCCTCTAACCCACACATTTTACATACGAGAACTGCCGTCCCTTGACACCCCAAGAGTAAACTACTGTAAGAAACAACAGGCGTAGCTAGGTATTTCTTCTAAAACCTTATTAGTGACTATGTAAATCATCTGTCATCTGAAAAAAAAAAAACAGATTATTATTATTTTAGGAAAGTTATATTTGAATTCTTTATAGTGTAAAACAAAAATGCATTCTTTTCTTTAATACTAATTATAGTTTTTAGCCCAAGGACAATCCACATTTATACTTAAAAGCTTATTTGCCATGCTTTGATTCTGGTATCATTTAGTTTTCAGTCATTTCAAGTGAGCATTGTTTGTGCTATATGGTGAACAAAAGCTTAATAAATAGTTCCATCTATTAAAACTGCACGGTTGGAATTGGGGTCTCCTGGTGCGTTGGTATTTTTAAAAAACACTAATTAAAAAAGAAGCAGAAAACATGAAGTCATTACAGAGGAAGTGATTGACGAAGTCATACAAAATTTGGAATGAAAGAATAAAGAAGTAAGATTATGACAAAAAGTCTGCGGTCCCAGTTGGTAGGATTACAGTTAGAAGCAGATATACTACAAGATGTAAGCTGATATCATGTACTGCAAATGCATATACAGTACACTCATGTGAGTCCATGTGTCTGTGTTGGCTGCACATCAGTCACACGCCTTTCAGCCTGTTTGCTTCGTGGCCAGGTCACGCAAGATGAGACATTTATGCTATCCCACGTCCATCATGTACATTAAAGGACATGCCATTTACAACTATTCCCTGAAGCTACAAATATGTCTGCCTTTGCTGTAGGACTATAAACGCATATAACGTGGTGAAGTGCAGATGCATGTAGGACAAAAGTGACCCCGCTGACATCCTTTAACATGTCCATCACTGTCACCCCGGGGAGAGGAGACAGTGAGGACATCCACGTGGTTAGGCGCAATTTATGGGGAAGGGGATGGTTGTCCAGATGCCCTCCTTCCAGGGAAAAAGAGAGTTGTCCCCCTCGATATACCATTGTAAACGTAACTTAATAATGCAGTAATATAATGCGATAATACTGAAAACACTTGTGCTTTATAGCAGCAATACAACGTGCTGAGAAATTTCAAAAGATTGCGTGATGAAAGTTCAGAGCACTGTCTAACACGACCCGAAATCCCCCCGGTAGGTGTTCAACGCGGTTGAGATCTGGTGACCCCCCCCCCCCTCGTGCCTTATGTGGATGGTGTGATTGTCCTGGGAAAGACCCCCCCCCTCCGTCTACAGAGACAGGAGGTCTGTCCACAGTTAAAATCATCATTTTCAGCCCATTTCAAGGTGTTTGGTTACTTACAAAGGCCAGACATTTGTTCAGGATACATTACATTTCATTTGGATAACCCTCATCCTACCAATATATTTAACATACATGGTCTCTGTGGACCCCAAGTAAGAAACAACAATCATAGGAAAAAAACTTATTTCTTCTGAAAACATTAGTAGTTATGTAATTAATGTCATCCGGGGGAAAAAAAAAAACGTATTTTTATTATTTTAGGAAAGTTACAGTTATATGTAAAATGAAAATATACACTTTCTTTTAACACAAATTGCAGGTTTTGTACCAAGTCCGACCCACATTAGCACATAAAAAGCTTATTTATCATCCTTTCGTTCTGGCATAATTTATTTTCCAAAAATGTAAAGTAAACATGATTTGTCTTCTCATTCATTTATATGGGGAAAACAACCAGGGTCGCTCTATAACAACTCACATAGCACCTGTCAGCTCATGTTATGGATTTTCTTGGAAAAAATAATTTGAAAACTTGTATCAAAGTTCATTCTAAACCTCGCCCCCAAATTCTGTTCTGGTTGAAGTTTGTTCCTCTGAGCTAAATATCATCATTAGTACGTGTTTTTTGGAGTCTCACCAGTTCTATTTAGTTTTCACTGAATAGGGTTGAAATGTGTATTGAACATCTGAGAAAGGATCATTTGCAGCATGTATTCAGTTGTTGCTGAAATCAAATGAATAGAAATGAATATTTTTCATCCTAATGAAGAATTACTGTCTGCATTTGCACTTCATTTTATGAAAGTTTATTACTCAATTATTCAATAGTTTTTTTTTTAATGGCAATTTATCCTTCTCACTGTCTGTAACATCACATTCAGAAGTTTTATTCCATAGGTAGGTATTTGTATGATGTTGACTTTGGGTTTTCTGTCTGAGTGTGATACCTTTGATTGAGCGTGTTATGAAATAATCATAAAAAAAACACTACGTTCAAACATTAAGAAAGTTTACGACAGCATTCCGGTCTTTTACACCTTGACAGCCAAACATTTAAGATCTGTTTCTTCAGGACACATCAGTTTAATTAGGCATATATTAGCTTTGGTTCAGTTAATGGGAGTTGCTTCTCTCCTGCTGCTGTAAATAACCTGATTGCTGCGTGTGTCTATTTGTCAGCCAGCCAGACAGAGAAAAGAAAAGCAGACATCAGATCATTTCTCAGCAAATGCAAAATATACGTAGAAAGTTGCCCTTTAGGCACCTTTAGTGTCTCCTTCAGGAATCGCCCTTGAGAAAATGTTCTGTTTGTTGTCTCCCCCCCAACAGTGAAATGAAATATCTGCCCTTAGTTACCCAACAATTGTTGCACATTTTGGCTGTGACCCTGATATGATTGCATGATAGAGCTATAGAAAAAGTCAGAACAATAAATGAATGCACAAACAAACAAACAGCAGCGCGTAAGGCATTATAAATGTAACCATGTCTTTTATCCAACATGACATCCGTGACTGGAATTTGTCACAGCCACAATGAGCAGCTTGTTGCTGTAAACATAACACATTTTCTCTTAGAACGTTATGAATTTATTAAACTAAAACTGTTTCACGCTAGTCCATTTCCAAGAGACACTGCTCGTATAAATATGCTGAAATACAATTATCGGAGGTAATGCATTCACTGAATTTCAATAATTGTGTTTGTCTTGCTGCTCCTTTTTCCTTTTAATGAAATCAACCAGAAGACAATAGCATGTGCCAGCCTTTTGTTGATTCTTCACTTTATTTGCAAAACGCGTTGTGCTGAAAACGCATCCTGTTCCTTTTCTTTCCTCTCTTAAATTTACTGAATTTCAAACCATTTTGGATGATTTTTGGTTTCTTTTTTTCTTTCCAGATCATGGGATTATACAAAAAAAAAAATGATTGTGTTTTTCTTTTCCTTCAAGCAAACCATCAGATCTGCACTTCACAAATCCACACGGCAGCAAAAATCATCACGGTGGGATTAAAAGATGCAAATTGTGTTTCATTTTTCTACTTTTGACACATTGAGACATTGAAGATTTGCCTTAAATGTACTCATCCATCTCTTTTTTCTCGATTCTATTTCCGCTTGGAAATCGTCAAAAATAATAACCTTCTAATTCTCCAAAACAGTGACCATAATTGCTTTGCCTGCTGGAGTATGTTGTCTTGGAAAGTGTCCTCATTCCCCAGAACCCAGAGGCCTCGAAACCCAAGGTTGACTCCGTATCACACGTGTCTTTAAAGTGGCTCCTCCTTCGCTTCCTAATTTCGATTTCGAATGTAACAGCACTGTGTACACATTTGAGGTACTGCACTTGAGTATCTCCATTTTATGCCACTTTAAGAGTCTACTCCACCACCTCCGGGCAAATATTGTACTTTTACTCCCTTATTTGTCTGACAGCTTTAGTTACTATTTACCTCTGAGGTTTTGCAAGTTGGTGATAAACTGAAGGATGAAGTGCTCCTTTATGATGATGATTTATTGAGTTTAAAATCCTCCTCCTTGTTAAGCTAAATAAACTCTTTCAAACTGCTCTTGGATTAGTCGGGAAAAGCATTGTCACAAAGCTGAAAACGCCTGTTTTTTTTGGTGAGCTCGTGAAAAGTTGAACTTTTAGGGCAGAGACGCCACGAATATACAATGATCTCATAGAATATAATGTATTGCTGTAAATTAAAGTACCCAAGAGTACATAATGTAGTTAAAATGAGCTGAATCTTAAACATCTACTCCAGTAAAATGCGCATTAATGCAGGAGTAGTGAATCCAAAAATGACTGTTTTACTGCACAGTATCAACTTTCCTGATAATACTTTTACTTATGTAAGATTTTGAAGGTAGAACTTTTACCTGCAGTGGAGTGTGTAGTACCACACAATAAACCCGGGGTTATATAATATTCAGGTTTAGGAAGAATACATAGGGGCCCAGCAGTTCATTTTGCACCCTGAACCCCCCAGCTGATAATATAGCCATGGATGACTAAACATCTGTGTAATGATTTTTTGTCAGGTTTGGTTTGAATGTGTGCTCGGGATTTCATTTTCCATTAATATATTCATATTTCTATGTGGAATAAGTTCAGCTTCTGTCTTAAAAACGTCTTGATACAGTGTTATTAGATACAGTAAGGACTATTATATTCTTTTGTACAGTAGCTGGGTTTTTTTTCCACTTTTGACTATAAACCAATGCAAATTGTTAAATTAACGTTGCACACAAACCCTCTAAGCCTCATGACCGTCCTCCACAAAGTCAATACAGTATGTGCAAGAATAGAGTGCATTCATCAGTGCTTGCTGCTCTCACACCGTGGTTCATTCAGTAAGATTTTCTTACTTATTGATTTTGTTTTGTCCATTATCTGCCGGGCGGTGCAACCAAAATGATAAACGTGACATGGTTGAGGAGAAGCACTGTCATTGTGTATGAATTTAGATAAGACATTTAAAGCTCACTGCAGAAACATCATACATCAAGTTATTATCCATTGTCACCTCCGCTCCCATCTTTAGCCCTCTACAAAGGGCAGTCCAGACTGTTTTGAGCCAAAATCTAGGTTGCCTCACAGGTCTTATGTGGTTTAGCTGCTGGCTCCTGCCTCTGCACTGTGCTCATGTGAAAGTATATGCTGCCAAAAACATACATTCATGAGAATAAATTAATTTCAGCTTTACACTGAAAATGGTATTGATCTTCTCATCTCATTCCTGGAAAGAAATTTAAGTCTATTTCCCAAAATGTTGAACTAATCCTATAATCCTATAAACGAACTTGGCTTTTTACCCCCTTGGAGATGTACTCATTACTGTATGTTTGCCTTTATATAATGTCACCAAAAATAGTATCTGACTACATCCCCTTTTGAAACCCATGATCCCATGATCACACAATTCAAACAGCAAAATGTAAGAGGTTAAGCAGAGGTCATGGAAACAGGTGGCACCACAAAGTCAACTTCTGTGACATTTCTTCGTGAAGCATATGTTTCGTGAGAATGTGCAGATGATGATAATGACAGTTTGGAGATAATTTAGCTTTACCCACCGTGGTATTGATCACATACTGTATAATGGCTTTTTAAATGTATTTGAGGCTTTTTTCCAGATTGTTTCACAGATTAGCTTGAACCACAGAGGACGTATTTATCACTGAAATCACCTGGTATGGAGCTGATTGGTAGGAAAACCCAGATTCTTGGCCCGCTGTGACACACGTGGCACTTTACAATATCTTTAAATGGTTTATAATGGCGTTATTAATTAGGCGGTAAATTCTTCATAAGTCATTCAAGTTTCATACATTGATGATGTGGGTAACATCAAGTTACTGCCGCACTTTTTATCTATTCTGTTAAATCTCATTTGCTTCTCTTACTTTATCTGGTTGCTTTATCAGTCAGTATGTTAAACCATTTACTAACCATTTAGAATTGGCAAAGAGAGCCTCGTTGTAAAATGCAAAACATCCCCATTTATTAATGAGTCACAACCAGCTATAATTGGCAAAATTGGGCCTTATATAAAGTTTAAAACACCTAAGTTACCTAAGTCCTTTTGCCCTTTGAGCTCGTTTTCCTCTGTGGTCTTAGCAAAGCTCACAGCTGTTTCTTTGTGCATAAAAAACAAGAGATGCTTGAGCTGTCTGGTATCCTGACATATTTACCAACAAACACTGAACCATAACCAGTTATGCTGATGAGGTCATTAGCTAAGATAATGAAAGCATTACTTAGCATATGTTGACATACTTCTTTTCAAACAACACGTGGTGGTATTAATACAACTGCATTAACTACCTATTTTAAAGAGTGAAGACATGAAAAGCTGTGTAGATTTTTTTTCTCATTAATATCTAAATGTATTCAACAACTTGGTAAAAGTTGAAGGCAATTATCTTGGAAGGCTGTGGTGGAAGAAGAACCTTTGTCTAACCTTTGTTAGTGTCCAAATGAATACACCTGACAGTATGACAGTATGTGTACGGGCATGTGTTGTAACCACTGAACCCTAGTTCAACATGTAACAGCTGAACCATATATTAGTGGACGGAGGAACTGTGACGTCAACCATTGGTTTCTGAACTGCCATTCTGAAGCCAGTAGTTTGCAATTTGGTCTTCACCATGTTGGCTTTTTGGAGCCAGAAGTGACTATATTTGGACAAAAGGGGCGGAGCTGCTGGAGCGCAAGCGGTCATGGGGGAGCTAATGCTAAGCACTAGCTTACTGACTCGGTAAAACTGTGAACTTCATCAAGCATTGTGTAACAAAGTCATTTTACTGTGTTGTTAGTGTAACCTATTATAGGGAGCTGTCTGTTAGGAAAAAATGTGTTTTATTAAATACACACCTGTCAATCAAAGCCAGACACAGCAGACATCAAAGGCTTTTATTCCACCTGAGATGTTATTAAAAAAAAAAAGAAACATTTAAAGATGGACCACCAGAACACTTAGAGGTTCCACATTAAACAAATGAGCCCAAAATGACTCCTGGAAAAAAAATGATTGACTTGTTAGCCAACCCCAGCAGCTGTCCGTGGGGTTGATACTTCCACATTGGGTTCATTTTGGAGTCGAGGTCTGGACATGAGTTTCAAATGCATTTAAGCTGTCAGAGTTGTTTTAGTTTGAGGCATGTTGAGTACAATTCAGTTTCACTTCACAGTGTTATGCTCCCCGTCACTTCACACATTATTAAATCACACTTCTTTATTAGCATCATTCAAAGGAAGATAATCCAATGATTCACTAGCTGGACCATCTTTTTTTCCCCCTACTGGCATGTCATACAACATCATCACCCCTTATATCCTGGAGGCATAAAGAGTGCTTAATGTATACAGAGTGGGTGTCAAAATCTTGCCACACTGGCTGACAGACAAGGACACATGACCAACCCACAGGGGGCGGTGGCTGGAAACCTCTCCTCCGTACGAAACCTCTCCTGCTCAGACCAGATGATTTGACGTGGCATGGCAGGTGGACAACGGTGTGGGGACAGCTAGAGGCCTGCTGGGACCTGAGGGCCTTCAGTTCAGAGCTGATTGAACCTGGCTCGTTACTTCCCAAGCTTTGTTTGCTGTGCCTCTGCCCACAATGCTGACACTATTGCTTCTGAATGGTAATAAAAAAATATTAAGGCAAACCTAAGCCAGACATGCTACTGCTGGGAGTTGAACAGTTGGCCGGCATCACTTCTCTGTTCCAAGACAGCCAATTAGTGACAAACATGATTCCGCAGGCATTGCTACAACTTATTAATTCATGACTGCTAGAGAAGCAGAATATGAGTCTGCTGGTAGAGATAACCACACAACTGGCAGACGCTTTTTTTTCTGATCACCATGAACCGAAAATGATCACAGACCATTATGTACCTGGTGCAATTGTAAGCATATCCCCACAGTCTCTAATATAATGAGAAGCCTGTAGTGAGTTTCAGGTTTAGCTTAAAAACACAGCATTAACTTTTCAGCTGAAGTTGAGCAGCTTCGCATTTAGTATGTACTGGTGGTGGTGTTTCTTGGCTTGTTGTTAGAGAATCATTGGGGAAAAAAACTATTCTCAGATCTATTTTATTGATTTTATTTTATTTTACCTATATTATATTATATAAATATCTAAAGCTATACGACAAATGAAAGGCCCTGTGTGACATTTAGGGGAATTTACCTGTAGAAATGGAATGTAGTATTCATAATTATGTTTTCATTAGTGGATAATCACCTGAAAATAAGAAATGAACCAGAACTGACTTCTTTTTATTATTATATTTCTGTTTTCATGACAGGCATTTAGAATTAAGAGTTAATATCAGCTAAAAAAGTTCAGAACCCACAAACCAAACAATGGCTCTATCAAGGACCTTTTATGTTTTAGCAGCCACTGAGGTGAGGGATACTCAGTTGGTTGCATTCTACAACCTCACCACTAGATGCCAATAAATATCACACCCTGAACCTTAAAAGACTGGTGCGAGGGGTCTATTCCAGGATCGCAATGCCCCAATCCATAGGGCACAACCATGAGCCCAGTGAGCCCCACTGAACGCTTTGATGAAAAAGAAGACGTATTATGAAAATGACTATACACTAAAATACGTTTATGTTGACTCTGATGTATGTGTACATCAGTCTTCATGTAATTTCTGTTAAAACTCTTGATAGTCTCATTATCATCCTATTAATGAAGACAGGTGTGAACCTTGTTCATAGATGTCTCAGTACGTCCCCTATTAAGATGGCAGCGCCTTTGTGATATGCTTTTATATCTATTACGATAGTCTTCACAGTCACCAGAACTCAGCTAAATTGAACACCATATGGGAGATTTTGGACAGATGTGTTAGACAGCGCTCTCCACCACCATCATCAAAACATCAAATGAGGGAATATCTTTTAGAACAAATGGTGCTCCATCCCTCCAGAGTCCACGGACGTGTAAAATCAGGGACAAGGTACACTGAAGCTGTTCTGGTGGGATGTGTTGACCCAACACATTACAAAAACACATGTTAGTTTCACTTTTCATTTGTCAAGAAGCAGCAGGCAGGCAAAATGTCTTGATTTTGTTTGTGACTTTATTTTCCAAACACCATGTGGCGGCTGGATGTACCCAACCTGTGTGTAATGAGCCTGAGAATTAGGTTGGATTAACTCTGGATAATTGCTATGAGATTGCAATCAAAGTTTTCAATTAGACTGCAGCTACAGTTAGGTCGCTCCTGCCTGGGTGTTGACTTTTGATCTGTTAATTTGGAATTAGTATCTTTGTCACTCTCTCTATCTCCTTATTTTATGGGGAGGAATCCTGTGTTTTCTTTCCACAAAGGGACTGCAATCTTATAATAAATATTCTGTTTGGGCAGAACATGCTGTACCCACAGAGACAACGCTGCATTATAGAAATGGTTTTCACAAATTCTGCAGCAGAATCCATGTATTTTCTCGTGTGGATAAAATGATTTGCACATATCTGGAGAATGCTTTGAACAAGATGAGGATGTGATTGTTCACAGAAGTTGATTATACCCCAGAGCCGTCAGCACTGTAAATATTGTTGTTGGAGAAAAGTCAGTTTGTGTATTGGACTGACTGTGCTCAAACACTTCTCATTTACATAGAGAGGATAGGATAATAAAATAAGAGTTGGTGCCAAATTACAAGTTGCAACTGCTATGGAGTTATTGGGATAACAAAAAAACTGCTTGAAAGCATACCAGAATTGTCTATGGGGTGATTTTCCCCAGCAATGAAAAAAAGACCAGTAAAATAAAAAAAAAATCGATTTAATTCTTTATTCAAGCAATTAAACCTGCTTCAAGATAGTATGAATAAAACATTTGACGTATATAGAGTATAACACACTGTAATACACAAAATGAACAGTAGGGGGAAGCAATGAATTAATAGGTGCTGGTCTGTCGTGCCTACTTACACGAAGAAAAGAGGGAGCACAGAAGTAGAATGGTTAGAACGAGACAGCCTTTAGCCTTAAATTGATTTGACTTTGTAGTTTTTGTTTCCACCAAATTGCGATAAGGTCAGCATCCAGACCTTGTGATCGAGCCTTTGCTCCCCACTCTGATGTTACTTATTCATAAATACCGCTTGCGACAATTTTTAAAACATGAAGGCAGAGATTCACTATGTATTGGTGGGTTAGGAGTAACTAATACTTTCTATGTGATTTGTTTCTAGAGAGTGGTCGCTGCATTGTTTTGATTAGGAAAAGAAAAGGCTTCCTTTACCTGAGGTTGGTTTCTTAGGATGTGTTTGCTATTTATTAAAAACACGTTAAATATATGCACATTTTAAATGAATCTAAATCAGTACGCGTTGAGTGCAGCAGAACGCGAGCTTCTTGTTTATTAGGTGCTCGCTAACTGAGTGTTAACGTTTGCTAGCAGCACAGCTAGCCATTAGCCGAGCTGTCTCTAACGCTAAACTAATCGCCAAAACCATTGTGGTTTTCTTTGTTTGGGGTGTTTTCTGTTTTGAAGATCGGTCGTCGTGAGTATCAGACACTCAAACGGCGGCACAGCGCTAACATTCGCCGGTAATGTTCACGACCGCATGTGCTCAGGTTGATATTAGCTTGTTCAACCAAACGCTAGCAGCGGTTAGCAAGTTGATGTGTAAACTGGCCGTAACGCAATGGTCTGTTTTTTTTCTGTCAACGTGACTACTTACATTTAACGTTCATCATTACTACTTGAATTAAAAAAAATGTAACTCAACCGCACAGTCAGTCAGTGGCGGTTTTAGCAGTATTTACGTTAGCATTATGCGCCACCGCTGCAGCCAGCTGTTCATTTATCCGCTAATGCTATCCAGGTAATTAATGTGGACGTAAAATAAAGGAATACGGTAATTCCCTGTCTGTGTTAACCACAGGTGTTATGTTGTCACGTTAGCACGTTGTGTGGGACTAATAGATAAAGTTGGTGTTGAATAACAGCATATAGCTAGTTAAATGTGGGATTGTAGCTTTTCATGCACGTTACAGTGTGTCGTTTGACACATTTCTAATGAGCTCTGCCCAACTTTAAAAGTTGGAAGGCGACTAAACAGCCCATACTGCCTCAATAATAAAACGATATTAATGCTGCATACAATTTCTGAATTTTGAATCATTCATTGTGAGCTTTCGTCCTGCAGAGGGCACTATAGTACAGTGATGATTTGTCCGACTAGGAAAACATTTATTATTTACATTTAGTATTTTAGTTCATACTGCGACCATTGAAACTCAAGTGTTTTTCTTATTTTTATTATCTGTAAAGCATGCCTGCATCAGTCTAG
>JAPQRN010000022.1:17549815-17572741 GCA_037367275.1 Coranthus polyacanthus | reverse complement strand
ACATCCCATGATTCATGAGCGTGTCCTTTGCTGTGTTTTGCTCTAGATAATTGGACCAAGTCCCACTGACCCGATGGATTGAGATTCAGAGCGACATAAAGGAGATGCTGTTTTCAGCTTGATGGTCTGTCTTCATCTCAGTCGACTGAACATCTTTTATTAATCCTTTAAGGTGATGTAGGTGAAGGTGATGTAGCGTGTCATATTTATTTTTTTTTATTGTCCTTAAAACTCTGTTATACTTTAACGTAGCTGTAGTTTGTTTTATAAAATACTCAGACAACAGGACACAAGAGTTTTTTTGTGACTCACTGCTTCTGTCACCGTCCCATTTGTGAATGCTTCCACAATAATATCTGAATCATTATCAAATATGTCGTGTCTGATCGAAGAAAAATGTGAGTTTGTATTTACCATATCCAAGAAATGTTGTTGAGCAGCTTTCCTTTTTTTATGCTATGTTGAAGGATGAACATGTGCCATTTCTTTAATTTTTCCTGTGTGGAAAAAGTGTTTGTGTTTTGAATAAACATATTTGCACCATATATGTAAAGTATGAGTGGTCCATGAAATGACTGGAGGACATTTGCACTGAAATGAGAAGGTTCAGATTTCTGTGCAGTTGTTTGAGCTCATTTAAATAGTCTTACCTTAGTTTGTAGAAGCAGCGTTAGAGAAACTAAATGGCTCATTTTCAGTTTGATTTGTCACACTAATAAGTGTTCTCCTACAGCTTAGTTTTGAAATTAGTCTTGTATAAAAAGTGCTGGTAATCTGCTGTATTATGTCTCTGGAATTATGCTTGTGTGCCTAAGCTTATTTGTACTTACAGCAGAGAGTAGATGTGGAGTGAAAAAGATTTGAATTGGTGAAGTTAATTAAGCAGCTCTGTTGTAATACGCTAGAATCTGAAGAAAGAGGCACTAATTGCTTTGCAGTCTGTGGCTCATTGCAGCCACTGAGCTGCACACACCGCTGGGAAACAATAACTCACTGTATTATGTTTGAGGATTTTCCCACTCATAACCATTAAGTCCAGAGCAGAACAGCTGACTGAGTACTGGAGGATTGCAAATGTTTGCTAAGGACTGGACAATTGACTTTGATATGAAACTAAGTTGCTATCACAGAACAGTATTAGTTTTTGACTTCGTGAGCTCTTCCTGTTTCCATTCACCGATGCCCATTTCCCCTTTGTTAGCTCAGACTTCCCGTACACAGCAGCTGCATGTCACTCTGTTACAACCAAAATGTCACTACCAGATGTTGAATTTCCCCGGGATAGTTTTTTTTTGTTTTTGTTTGAGAGGCTGTTGTGATACTGATTGCACATGGCCACATTGGGGAATCCCGCTCAGGCATTCTGAAAAAAAGAAATCGCTGCTCATCCACTTTCAGATTCAGTTGAGGCGCTGGAGGTTATAAACAAACTGAAAGCCTCTGCACACTCAAGTCTGTGCAAAAAATCTTTTAATACGTGAGAGCTCTCAGCTGTTGTAGTCCTGGATTTAGAGAACTACAGATTCAAAGCTATCTGTAGAGACAAATCAAGAAGCACAAAACATATACAAAGTATGCAAAATACAAACCAATACCGTTGAGAAACGTGCTATGTGAACGTCAGGCTTTTGCCTCACGTCAAAGTCCTTTAGGTCCAGTTGTACCCTGCAAAAGTACATTTTTGCCAGATTGTTTTACTGCTAACATGGGTTTGTCGTAAAAGGCACAACATAAGTTTTTGTGCTTTGATGATGCTAAGAGTCTACAGCCGCAGAAGCTTGGTGAGTTTGTACATTGTTTTGAAATGAATATAACATCAAAATGCTAATATGCTCACAAGACGCGCATAAACATGGTGATGTTCATCAAATAACATTAACTCTGAAAAGCTCTGAGTTTCTATTGTTTGAGTTTACTATCATTTGCTAATAAGTGCTAAATACAGCACAGTTTAGGCTAGTTTTGTTTCACCTTATAAAGGCACTAGGTGGAAAAAAACGGGGGTTATTCTTTTGGGTATCATGAATATCTGAAGCAAGTCCAACCAGCAGCTGGCGAAATATTACAGTCTGGATCAAAATGACCCATAAACAACATTTCCATTTGTAGATTGATGCAGCTAGTGAGTAAAAAAAGTAAATTCTTGTATGTGGTAGAAGCAGTGGACGTTAACTTCATCCAGTATAATGGTAGAAGCAGCGAGACACGTGCAACCTTATTAGAGTTGTTTACCTTTTAACTTCTGGGATCGCGTTTCACATGTGTACCGCTGGAGTGTGCACCCAAAGCTCATTTGTATAATGAGCTTAGTAGCAGCCTTTTTCACTTTGATGTTTGCCTAAAGCTGTGAAAAACAGCATGGGAATGAGTAAAAAAAAAAAAAGTAGGTGCAGAGTAAAGGCTCTTACCCTGTTATCACATTTCACCTTGAGTTGAAGTCCAGATGTTGACCAGCTTCAACGCACTCAATCCCCTGTCTTGTCTGTCTTCAGAATATCAAACAGAGCAGAAATTGTGTAAATCTGTTTAAAGGACATGACAAAATTGTTGGAACAGGAAGTGGCAGTGTTCCAGCCCCTCATGGTGTCCCTTTTATGTCTCTCTCTCTCTCTCTCGCTACACCATATTATCACACCCAGTCTTTGTCTGAACAACGAAACACCCACCGAAATACAAACGCCCCCTTCCTCCTCGGCCAGGCTCTTTCTGCACCCTTGGCACCCTTCCTGCACCCTTGGCACCCTTCCTGCCCGTGGAGTGGTGGGTTGACATTAGGACACAGGAGCCAGCTCCAGCAGAGAGCCACAGATCCTGGACCGGAGGAGGGAGGGAGTGACTCAGAGCAAAGAGGATGAGTCAGGCGTCATGTGCTGAATTGGCTTTCAACGGTCTCCGTGTCCTGAATGGGTTCTGTTAGCTCAATAACACTGTTATGGTCAAATGAGCCACCTTTTGTTTGTATATTCAGACCGGGGCAAAGCTCCGAGGATGTAGATTTGCCTTGCGTAACTGGGCCAGAATACATTTTAGGCAATATGCTGAAATGCAACAGGAATTGATTTTTATAAAATGTTTTCTGATGACACAACATTCTCCTCTTTTTAATCAATTAAATTCTCAGCTGAGTGCTCAAGGACACTTCTGACCTCTGTTTCAGGGGTGGAAAGTGACTACGTACTGGGATTAAGTAGATTTTCCATGTCCTTTTATGGGTATGCAACAAATTAGTCACACAGCTTTGGAAATAATTGTTAGACCTCCTGTGATTTTCTATAGAAATTCAATATAGTCCTTCAAATGACTTTCTGATATTCTGTCTAATTTATAAAGCAAACATTTCATTGTGTTTTGCTAGATGTTTAACTCCTATTTGTGCACAAGAAACCAATACTAACTTTTCACTACTTCATCACAGTAGTCTAATGATTATTTCCGGTATGTTTTAATGATTCATATCCTTCATACCCTTTTTTAACCTTACATCTTAAAGTATCTAATTCTCACATTATTCTGTAACAGGTTGAGTGTAGTAATTCTTATGATTCTCTGTTGAGTTTTCTATAACCAGACGTTAATGTGAGATATTAAAGTCAGCTTCAGGACCGCTTTCATGTCTCGCTCAGGGATACTTCAGTAAGGCAGATGCTTGATGTAACAGGCTTGACCCTGGTGTCAAAACTCTTAACTATTGCCCCCAGTGGCAATTTCTCAACATATCTGAAGGAAATTAGTTTTACACGAAAGTAATGGATCTGACAAGAAACAGATATTCCCTCCAGATGGAAAAAATTGATCATAAGCTCCCTCATTCCATTTAGAGCTAAGCGTTTCCGTGCTACAGTGGGCAGAATATTTGATAAAAACGTTGAGAGATAAATGGCGGTTGAGATTCACAGTAATGGCATATGTTTGCTGATTCACAGGCTTCTAATAATTATTTCCAAAGCTGTATTTATATCATCAGGGAGAGTGTCCTTATTTTCATCTGTGACTCAGTTAATACTCTGTTGCCTCTCTTCCAGCAGACCCTGACTCATGCACCCCTGTCTTTGGCTCACTCGTATCTTTTGGACTGAGCTCAGATAGTTCCATAAAAAGCATAAAAACACTTTCTATATGATGCCGTGTCTTGGTTTCCCTGTGTGTGTGAGCGTTTTGCATTTCTGACAGCAGTCTAAATGGACTGAGGTTTTTGCCCCCACCCTCCAGTAAAACCTTAACACTGAGGGAAAACCCTTTTTAAATTAGATGCTTCATCTGAAAACAATATAACAGCACTCTCGCTCATATTTATTCAGCTGCAGACGGAAAGAATTACTCGCTATAGGAAAACGAGGAGGAAAATGCGAATCATCCTTCCTCTTCCTTGATCCATCATCTACTCCATCTCCCCCGGCCCTGGAAAATCCTTGGCCTCGGTGCCCAGAACTGGGACAGAGAGTTGGAGGAAACAATGCTTGGAATTTGTAAAGAAAAAAAAAAAAAAAAACTTGAGTCATTCCCACATGTCAACCTCTGGCTCAGCTCCTCCTTTTCTGCCTAAACTCATGTTGCCTTCAAGTTCTCCTTATGAACTCGTTTCAGTAGCCTGATTCTTAAATTGCAAATGTTACAAACCATTGCTGTGTGAAACCCTTTGCCAGGGTTTTATTCCCAGAAAGGGCTTACCGGAGCAACAAACGGTAGCTTTAACAAAGCAGTGTTACTACAGCACTAGAGCTACAGTACAACTCAGTGCACAATTTGTTGTATCAGCTGCTAATATTCTACCCCAAACACACTCCTAAATACCAGAAGACACGGGGAATAATAGGCCAAATGTTTAATCTGCACTTGCCTTTTGGAAATATTTCCCACAGCACCTGAACACAATAGGAGAGGAGGGGAATTCCTCCCCAGCAGCCGCTCCTGTCAGCGTGACAACACAATGACTCCACTCAACGCTTTTCAATAAATGCAACACACTCACTGTGGCTTTGTACAGTGGGCTTCATCTCAGCCTGATATCAGCTGTCTTACACAAACGGGAGTCTGAATAATCAGCAACGGGCAACTTGGTGCTTGGAAGCCTCGTGATGTAGGAGTAAATGCTGATTTTTGTTTATTTTATTTATTTTTTGCAGCCTGCAGGAACTGACAGAAAGAGCACCGCGATAGACAAATGCCACAAGTAGAAGCATATAGTAGTAATGCAACTGAAGCGGCTCCACAGTGAGGTTAATAGTGATGAAAGACCTATTTGAGATTTATTTAAGCTACTGTAGGCTATACGTTCAACGCAAAGACACTGAACAGGCAAGCAAAAGCCAGAAGTATGTAATTAAAATGTAAACGTAATTTAACAGGTTACTAAACCCGCGTTAGGCCTATATTTAAGCTTCTAACGCGCCATTTTAAATAATCTCATCCTAGGCCACGCATGATCTTGCAACACGTAGAATGTTTACAGGCAACGTGGCGTTTGATTTTAAATTGCTTAAAAAGTGTAGAATGACCTCGACGGCGCATTTAATGACTTCTTTAACTTTTTCTGCCATTCGGACGACACTGCATGCTGTCGAAAAAAAAAAAAACAACCGCCGACAACAACCTCTCTCAAACAAAACAAAACAAAAGGTGATGTTTGTTTTTTTTTTTTTTTGTGTGTTGTTTGTTGCTGTTTCGCATATTTTTTGAGAGTGCTCTAAATTGCGCGTCCACGTGGCTCTTCTGTCCAGCCCAGAATCCCATGGCGCTCGCTCCCGCGCCAGACTGGTGGAAAAAACTGCGGCGGCTGTTACCGGAGACACGCAGAGAGGAGCCGTGTGAGAAAAATCACTGTCACTCGCAAGAGTTGAGCTCCACACAGTCGGATTTTTTTGTTATTTCTGCCGAATGCGACGTTGTCAAACCCGGCACCGGCGGCTGCCAAGAAGTGGTAGAGTCGACAGGGAGATACTCGGCGCCTCAAAAGGTACGGTAAAAGTTAGCTACGGGTTCCTTTCTCCCAAATTGAAAGTGTCTCAGCCACAAGTCTCGTCAGTTTCCTTCGGCTGCCAAGTTCCAGTTTGTACAGCAGGGGGAACGTCGTGTCTCTGCGACTAAGCTAAAGGCTCTGCGTGCGCTAATGTTAGCGTTTAATGTCACGTTTCTGCAGTCCGCGTCCGGTGATGCGAGGACGGCGAGAAGTTTGCGAGGCGTCGATGTGTTCGAGCGGATCGATCACCGGCCGGCCTTGCGTGCTGACTTCGCAACGTTTGCGACTTAGCCGCTACTGTCACAACTTGAGCTAAAAGACGAGAGACAGAGACAGAGACCGAGACCGAAACACCGGAGACGTTTGACGCCGCTCGCGCTCTGGTCTCGTTCAAAAGTTAGTCCGAGACGCGCGCGCGGCGTTGGAAACGAGCGCATAACAAAACATCAACTGCGGTTGTTTTACGAAACGGTAAAGGTAGCGTTTAACTTCCCGCTGCTGGCCAAACCGCGTCCCCAAAGACCACCAGGGGTCCCGTGAAGGGGCACAAGTGGGAGATTGTTTAATTCGAGTGCCGTCGCATCTCCGTAGCTCTAAGTTTTATATGAAATTCATGACAAAACATGTGGAAAACGGTTGCAGTTGCGTGGATGGTAACTCTCCTATCTGCAGACCAGGCATTTATTTTACCGCTTTTATACGTAGAACAACTTTGAAAACACACTTTTCGCAGTCATCACCTTTTAGCCACTGGGTCTAGTTTTTTTTTTTTTTGCAAATTCTTGTTCTTCTCTTCACTCTTACTTTACACCAAAATATATCCCTTTTACCTGTAAACAGCTGAAAGGGATTATTCCGCCTCGCCTTCCTCTTCTCTGTAATATCCATCAGTTTTTCTCAACTAGGATTGACTCATATGGGACCCTGCGAGCAAAAACAGATTATCCTTTTCCAAAACACGCTGGAATGGGACATAGCTGAGCCTTTCATAAAAGAGCTGTCTGCATTGTAGGATGCTGTGACACTTCATAAATTGATCTGGGGTATTTTTATTATTTTTTTTTTTTAAATCTCCACTCCATCTCTTCCCCAGTAAATCAAAAAGGAATGACGCGATGAGTTACAGTGTTAAATAATGCACAAACTGTACAAAATACATCCGCAGAAAATGGACGGTAGGCATGAGAATGTGACAAGTGATGGCAGAAATGAAATGCAGACGTGTTGATAATCACGTTTGTGGTTGTAACCGAGATCTGAATGTTGTTTTTGAGTCGTCGTTTTCCCTCTGGGTTTTGATAATATTCTATCTGTTTCCCCGAATGCTGTAAATTATTAAGAAATATGCGAAATACGGGCAGCCTCTGAGAATACTTGAGTATTAAACCTAGTTGCTACTTTGCTGAAATCCACATTACTCTCCATTCTCCTGCAGTAATAAGAGCTCATCTCTTTTGTTTATGTGGAGAATGTGTTAGACTCAGTGTCACAAGTTCAGGCCAGTGAACCGTGAAAAATACCTAACCCTCGTCAGACACTGGACTCTTGATAAATGAGATCTTCTTTGTGCGTTCACGTGGGATTGTAGTTGTCAGTTCTTGTTTTTACTTGCTCCTTGCTCTTGTTTTGATTACAACTCGTGAGTCGACAGTGTCAACAAAGACAGGCGTCTCACATTGTTACTTCTTCACCTGTTTATAGCGGATGAGGAGGCAGATTTGGGGAGATTTTAGATTTGCCGTTTTGATAAGAGCTCTGCGGATGCCTGTCCCTAAGGTGACTGGGACAAATATTTGTTGGATTGTTTCCAAGATTTCTGAATTGTGAACATACCTGACATTCTTCGTGGTAAGCAACAGGAAGACGGTGTGCAGCAGTGATCTTGATCTTTGGATTCCTAGGTGCGGGGTTATGTTTTGTTCCGTCTTTGAACGGTGTCTTGACACCTGTACAGTTGTAGAGCTGTAGGATGTCAAATTGAGCAGAACATTTCATGCCATTTGTTGTTTTATGACAGCTGTATAACAGTCACTCAGCTCTTGCATGTGTTTTATTTGCCTCTCAACTTTGACATTCAGCTGTAGTATTGATTCATGCTTTTACAGCCCCGTGTTAGAAGAGATGACATAAATGAGACATAGATTACCTCTTCCGTTGCAATAAATTAATTTTGTGTTGTAAAGGGATATCGTGGCTGACTCAGTGGCTTCAGGCGTATCTCGAAATGGCAGTGAGAAGTTCAAAATGTGTCCCGTATTGGGAATTGAGACGGAAATCTTTTATGTTTCCCAGAAAAACCAATGACCCAGAGCTTCATCTGAGCTGAAGTTCACTGTTCCTTAATTAAATACATAATCATACATCTTTTAAAAGTGGATGTTTATGAATACCAAGACTAAAATTCTTGAACAGTTTACTTTTGCCTCTAAAATATTATAAAGTTCAAATAGTTTTTTTTGTCAGCTTAATACAATCATAGATCACTAAAACCAGCATGCATCATAGACTGTAAGCTGGTATCTGTGAATTATTTGGCATTTTGATATTGTTGATCGATTTTCAACTTAAAATTAATTGGCACTCAGCTTCAAAAACTGCACTCTAGAAAGTGAATCGGCAACAATGCACTAAATACTTGCACGGATATGATATGGATTTATAATAGATGCAATTTTGAATGCCAACTTTAATATGTCATTTAAAATATTTTCTGAAAGATACAAAACATCTCAAATGTTCAAATACAGTAATTAGGAGCTAATGAGCTAGTGCTGGATGTTTGAGCATAATGAATACATAGTAAATGTGCCTTTTGGAAGCATTTAATACACTCTGTTATAATTATTGGCACTGAAGTAAAGCATGTTATTAGTTAATTTAATGAGCTATCATCAGTTCATGTGTACGCCACAGTTACACTTATAAATCTATGATTTTATTTTTTCAACTCATAGATTTTCAAGTGGCATTATTCTTTGCCTCAGGCTTAGGCTTAATAGCAATTTGGAATAAAGCTAATGATATATGACTGTACGTGTTAGTGTGCTTCAAAGAGATGAAACTTATGCACAGCTCTTCTACAGTAAACTGCATAAAAACATGCCTGATTAAAAAACTTTTTTTTTTAAGTGGGGTCGATGGAAAAAGTACACGTATCTGTTTGAGAAACACAGCGAAAGGTGTGAGTTTGAGGCTTAAGCTTAGGACGTCACACTGTCATAACTGATCAGTTTATTAGCGCACAGCAGTGCCACCTGAGATCGGCAGCGACATAAATAACACGTCATTTTCTTCGATGTTGGTTGACAGAATCCATGTGTACGTGTGGGCTCTGAAATTAATCTGTGAAGGAAGTGTCATGTGACACTACGACCCCTGACCTCTCCCTTTGCCCTGAGCCGGGGCTTGAGCTAGGTAACAGGTGTGACCCAGAGGTTAAGGAGTGCAGACACACAAACACACACACACAAAGGGGGGGTCCAGTTGCAATACAACAGTAGTACATTTCAGTGTAATTTGCTGACACAGTCGTGTGACTTGAGCATGTAAATGTAATTTGCAGACTAGAGCAGAAACGAGTAAATATACAAGGGCTGCACGATTTGGTGAAAAAGTCAAATTGTGATTATTGTGGACAATATTGCGGAAAATGCACAGATTACTCATTTTGAAATTTTGATTTTTTTCCCACTTCAAACATACAAAATTAAACTAGCGTAAATATAAAAACTAGAAAAAAAAATACAAAAAAGTAGTGACTTTCATTTTGCCTGTTTTACAAAGTTATACCTCTATCTTCTCAGTGTCACTGAACCCAAAATATCACCAGACAACAGAGACTGTGTTTACTTTCTTTCCTATTTCTGCAATTATATCATCCTAAATCTAGACCTTTAAATTGCCGTTTTTTGTGATTATATAATTACACAGGCTGATTGTGATTACGACTGCGATTCGATTAATTCTGCAGCCCTAAGACATACATATACCTTTTTAATTTCAGGCAAAAATGCCAAACATTGTTTCGCCTTAATTTCAGCTTTTCAGATATGGGCAGATATCTGCTTTTCTTTGTCACATACAGTATGATTGGTCGGATGAAAGAAGGAATCTGAAGGCCACCTAGAGGTCTGGAAGTTACTTACGGGTGTTTTTCATTATCTAGGGGCAAAACATTTATAAAGCATTTTAATCAAATTTAAAATGATCATTATATGCAGCCCTGCTGTGAATTATAATAACTGCATGACATTAAATCCTTTTCCACTCCAGAACTGCTCCTTTGTACCAGGATTAGATTCTGACCTATTTGAGGAGAGGGCCAAACCAAGCATCATTTTTTAATGGCGATCATAGTATTACTTAAATATTTTAACTGTTGATGTTTCTGTTGGGGTTTAATGGAGGGGTTAAGTTATTCATATTCTAAGTCTTGCTCACAGACCTTTTTGACCCCATTTACACATGCTGTTTAAAATGTGATCTGTATCCGGACACGTTATCTGGACAATAAACAATCTGATTTTGCCTTTGCATTTACACCTGGTGTTCTCGTTCTGTTGCCACCAAATCATGATACGATGTTGTTAGCAACATAATCTTGTTACAGCAAGAACCCACATTAAAAGGATTACTCAAGTTTATCATTCGAAATCGAGTTTGTGTAATGGTCAGTGTCTGGCTGTATTGTTTAATGTTCAAGTAGCTGCGATGTTGGATGGTTTAATAATATCTTGTCCAGCTCCTCACAAAATAGGCAAGTTATTCTTGACTTCCTGCTGTTTTACTTTGCGTTTGCCTTACAGCCAGGTCCACTGACAACCTGCTCTAACATTTGTTTTGAAATGACTTTTAGAAGCATCTGTTTCAGTAGGAACCATTTGGTTTTGCTGCAACAGCGCTGCCAACCCCATGAAGCAGGTAAACATCTCCTTACTTGAAGCTCCAGGAACATGAATCTTCCATTTCTTTTAATTTCATCAGGTTAGCTAACCTGCAGTGCTAGTGCTTTGTGTTATTCGCGGGTCAGAGGTCAGAGGGGCATGACGATGTAGCTACAGATGTGAACATGCTATTCAGATTGTGTTTACTCCTAACTAAGATCCAATACGCAATGTGAGCCAGACTCGATTGAAATCTGCTCACATATACTTTGCATTAACTATGATAATTAATGCAAATACAGATCACATAACACCCATAAATCATGAACAAAAATGCTGCTGCTAAGAGAGACTCCCTTGTTGCTGAGTGATGGAAATAATTGGTGTTTAAACATCACACCCCAACTTATCTTTACATCTTCAACTTGAGGACTTAAGCACCACAAAGTTTAATCTCTGTTCAGTTTTTCCAGACGTCGTCCTCTTTGTGTCAAACGCTGTTGTTCCTCTTTTACACCATTTGACGTTCGCCCAAGTAGTTGCTTCTTAAACAAAACGCTCCAGGTTTAGAAGGTCAGTGGAGCCTGATAAAATGCAGTTTGGGCTGGAATCCATGTCCCAAAACTTCAGTGATAGCTGTAATCAAGGCAGACCTGGAGCCCAGTTGCATTTCCTTTTGATATAATTTGTGTTGGCAGCTCCAGGTCGTGGCCTATACAGAGTACATTTTCCAGCTAACAGGCAATAGCGCTACACCTACGAAAAAGTCAGTGTAGTGTCATGTGAGTCATACAGGTTGGAAGATGTCAGACCAAATTACAGTAATCTACTGGACCTGAAGTCACCCAGACGAAATGTGAAGTGGTGTGTTTATTTCTACAACAAAACCAGAAGCTATTTTTTGTTTGGCTTACTAAAAAACATTTAACTTTGGTTCCAAATTGTCTAAATATGCATCCTTGACATCAACGTTGTCTGTCATTTTTCATTAGTCATTGATCTGCAACTCATACCACACTAGTACAGATATTTTTCTATACACATTAGAACGCAATACAACCACAATCGCTCAGACAAACTGTTGTTTCTGTTGGACTTAAAACTGCAGATGCTGTGGATCAGGTAATATTGGACACAGTAGATACAGAGGGTTTAATCTCCCATGAAGTTGAGCAGCAATGCCAAGTTATGTTACAAACTTAAATTAACTTAAGTGTTGGTTTGGGTTTTTTTTGTTGTTGTATAGATTTGGCTTTGTCCAAAATGGGTATGTGCTGTCCATGATCTACTGCAGGTGCAATATGCTGACTTGAAAAAAAACAACTGAACTATCCCATTGTAATTGCAAGGTTTAACCAAATGCAGAGAAACCAACATATCTGCGCACTCATTACACAAAGCAACTCTCCGTTTCCTCTCCATTTTAGTGACATAAAGCACCATTTACATGTGGATGAAAGCCCAAAAGATAGAGAAAAATGTTGGGTTTGGAAAATGTCTGTATTAGTGTGGACAGGGAATCAGTTGATGATGATAAAGTATCTGAAAGGAGAGATCCAAACCAAACAAAACCGAAGGCATCTGCTGGAGGCACAGCATTTGATCTATGAGAGAGGCTTTAAGGCTTTTAATAGGCATGGCAAATGATTTCTTTCCATGTATGTAGTATGTCAGACATCTGAATTTGATTCATAGAATTGCATTAATTGTTAAATTATGACTGCTAAAAGTTATGCTCTTGATATTTCCATGTTGGATCTAATAAAGTAAATAGTGAGGTGCAAACTATTCTTACACAACCCAACTGGTATGAAATAGTAATGGTTGTTCCTTCATAATATGGGTTGCACATGGGCTGCAGTGTGTTTGTACTTTGCTCTTCACTTTTTCAAGAGAGCTGATACATTTTAAACAGTTCTTAAAATATTTCTGTTTGACCCTCAACGGAATGTTGACATTGTAAACATTAGTGATTATCTGAGAAATGCAAGGCAGTTGCTTTGCTGATAAACTATTAGCTAAAGTGTTGACCTTGAAAATTTAAGTCTAACAAGCTGACATAGCCTTTTTATTTAGCAATGGTGTATATGGAAAGAGCTGAATAAATCAAGAGATTTTAGCCATATCATAGTGCGATGATAGCGTAATCTCAAATACTTTTACGTTTTACGTGAGGTGCAGTCAAAAAGGGTTTTCTTAGTGTTTAAATGAAAGTATGACTCTCATAAGCCCCACTGCCACTGGCTGTGCAGACACATACAAGACTTTTAGCTTAGGCGATGACCTTAATGACTTTACTTGGGCTGAAAGCCCAATACTGCTGCTACCCCTTGTCAAGCTTTGTCCTTTCACCAAAGCTTGTGATTTAAGCGTGTGTCTTCTCCTCATAGGGCAAGCAAAGTTCAGCTATTCAGTATATTGCAAACTGACTTAACGGGCTAAAGCTCTCACTCAATGATTTAATGGTGTCAAATGTTCTCCTTTTGAACGGAATAGTGGGTGTGGGATAGACTACTCCTACTATCATCATCTTCCTGTGGGGTCCATAAAACAAAGGCTGAACCAGGGCCAGTGATGATGTAAGGCCTTTTCACTGTTGACGTCTTCCAGACCTCTCACCTGTCTCCCTACTTGTAAAAAGCGCTATGATGTCTCATTAATGTCTGTTTAATAGCTGATTGATGAGGGTCATGTCAGGCGTTACCTTAAGCGTTTCTTTAGGCAGTAGTGAAAAGCCCGGTATACAGTAATAACATGGCAGTTTGATAAATGAATACCTGCTGTTTCTCATGTTGAATGGCCTGATGGTGCACTTATGTGCCTCTGATTTTCATTTTGCGTACTTGTATTAATGATTGAAGACTTGACTAATTTGTAGTTTGTGCAAACATTCACACCCTCTACACTCTAGACTCTCTGACCCCGAGACCGAAGTCTTTGTAAGATTTCTCCAAGGCTCCCTTCCAGCTGTGTTGCATTCCAAGCTTACTCTGTTCTGTTATTTCTCAGGCTCTCACTAACAGAGTAGCAGACAATGCATAATAATAAGTAATGTTGTGGCTGAGTTCTTCCAACCGTTTTCAAGGTTTCCAAGGGCTTGTAATATAAAACAAATAACGAGTAGTCTTTTTTTTTTTTTTTTTTTTTTTTTACAGAAAGCCTTGTATTAAGCATTGTATTTAATTTCTTCGCCCGCTTTCAGATGTCTCATTTGCAGTCGGTATCTTACTTTTTATCATAGTGAGTTAGTGGTTTGGCTGATTCCCTGGTTGGACAGAACAAAAATTTAGATCACAACACTTTGTCTGCCTTACGTGTCCCACGCCAACATTAAATAATTTCTCATGCAGTTATTACAGAGGGGAAAATTCTAAACTATTGAATGGGGAATTATAATGAGATAAATCATACTTTCTATATTTCCTTGAAGAGTATTAGTGACTGATTAAAATACTTTTTCTCAGAGTCTTTTTTTAAGAACTGCAATGCCAGCTCCTATAATACATTCCTTAATCTAAAAATCAACACGACTCTCACCCTGAGGCAGAAAAGAGAGATGGCCAATAAAGACATAATAGTATGTGCAGAGAGATCAAAATCCCTGGATGAATCCAGTTTCTGGTTTCGTATAGAAGCAAAATGCCTTCAGGCTCCATCCCACAGTTCTGCATTTCTGATGATTACATCTGGCTATGGATGGATAATGAGTAAAGCAAACAACTGTGCAATATAAATAAAATTCACTGTTCACTTTGGGAAAGAAGTGACATGTATTCACTTGCACGTGAGCCCACCCAGCACGTGAGCACACCTATTGCATGCACACATAACTAGAACAGGTGAAAAATATGCTCTGCGCCAACAGTGTTTCTCCGGTTTGGCTTTGATGATGGCTCTAAGGGATTTGTCTCGACTCATAGTCTTACTGTCAAAGACCCTGACTGAAGTTTATCTGACAAAAAAGTAGTGCAGAATGAATACAGGGAAACTCTCCTCACAAAATCTGACCAGAGAGAAGAGCCTTTTTGCTTGTCTTGTGCTGTCAAGCAATTTCTCAAATTTATGTGCTTGAGTTAATTCTTAATTGAAAGTAGGATTATATCTTGAAAAAGGGGTTTAGATTAAAAAGTGCTACATGATCGCTAGCGTTGATACTGTATTAAACTCCGTATATGGTAGGATAATCCTCCCTTGCGGAGTGTGTGATGATGTATCTACACAAGTATTTGTTTGAGTTAGGGCAAGGCCTCTGTGATTGGTAGTGGCTATGATGAGGCCAAAACAATTGTGGCTTACTCAAATGTGTGAGAGCACAGAGGGGTACTTGCTTTTGGCCAAGTTTTGACCTCACTAACTCTCCTAGACTCACCCTGCATCTTAAAATAACTTGCTACGTGTTGTGCTGAAATCTCTTGGACATACCTTGCTGCTGTTGGACTTGTTTACCATGGTGAATCTGAGCTCTGCCTGCTGTTGGAGATTACAAGCCTGGATGGGGGCAACTTACATAGCCTGAATAGTATCTCTTACCTTAATATGAAGCACTGACTTTTCAGGATGAAGTATGGAAGGTTTTTTAAGGTGGGTTCTGTGAGTCTTTATGTGTGTATTTGATGGTATACTGCTTTTCCTGGAAGAGATAATGTGCTAAAAAACATGTTTTTAGGAGATTATTGCACAGTCTTCTAAAGTTGTGTGGATGTATTCTTCACACCCTACAGCTTTATTAATCTATATAGTCATTTGCATCTTGATAAAGCTCAGTGGAAAACCAAATTCCCATAAATTACAGATGAGATGGATGGGGGTGGTGGGTGTGGTGCTTCTGTGCAATTCCACACTTATTAATGGTTTCTCCTGACACTGCAAATGTATAAAGCATTCTTCCACTATTCTGAATGTTAAAGTAGGTCATCATGACTCACTTATTTCCATCGCAATGTGAAATTTAACTTCTTATCTCTTCTTCTAACAATGAAACCCTTGTGTATTTGTGTATGAAAGTCAGGTAGCTTCTTGTGCTGTATTCAGTCATGGTGCATTGCTGAATACAGGAGAAGAAACTGCCTGACTGAGAAATATTCGGTATGCATTCAGTATGTCACACTGCATCCAGCATCATGCACAACCCGATAACACATTAAGGCAACTCTTAAAATATACATCAAATATTTCATTTTGATGAAGACAGTGAAGTTGGCGGGTCACCAAAACAGCATAGCAGGAATGAATGAGAATTGTCGCTGTCGTAGACTACAGTTTCAGGTGGATGATCTGGCTGAAAGATCATATGAAGATCTTTTGATGTAGACTTATAATTTTTCTCACCTCTTGTAAAATGCAGGCTAGTTATAACAGAATTATTCAGGGAGATGGTTTTTACTTGTTAGACTCCCAAAGTTGCCCAAAGTTTCCTCACTGTACTCCATACATCTGTGACAACTGCAGTGTATTCTGTTAATTACAGAGACTGTGGCAGCCTGCATAGTGGGGCTGGGCGATGTGGACAAAAAAAATGATAGCGCAGTATATTATGGCACAATGATGATGTACAGTATATATTGCAATATTTTTCTGAAGTGGGTATAAACTTCATTTGTAAGCCAAAACCATAGTAGATGTCACAAAATGTTATTTTTTAAGTCTCTTTATGAAAATAAATGTTGAAGTACTTGACAAAATGAATGTATATCATAATAAGTCACAAACCTACAGCATGTAATTTCAATAACATTTCAACAATTAGGCTAATGGTTAAGAACATGATGCAAATTAAATAAAATATTTAAATATAAGCAAAAACGGTAGTCTAGTTGCTCCGTAAATGTATATGAAAATTAAATGAAAATGTAACTGACAAAACTGAAATAAACATTTCGTCTGTATAAAACCAAGATTATTGCACGTCGCACATCTATAAAGCAGTTCACTGAGATTGCGTTTGTATTGAATATGGACTAGGACCAGAGCAAAAGCTGCACCACTGGAGCAATAAATTTACTGGCAAACAGAAGTAGAGTCAAACCTTATAGTATTTATCACGTAGCATGAGGCATTCCGAGGTGGTTATGACATTACACAACATTCAGGGTGAAAATGCATCCCAGCATTCACCACTTGTAAACAAACATCCCCAGCCTGACCTTGCCTGACACAGCAAGACTCTTTTCCACAAATAATCTTGTTGGTGCTGCTCAAATTAAATTTGCAGACTCACCTCGTTTTCAAGTCACCCAGCTGAGTGAGGGCTCATCTCCAATTACCTGTTTAACACACAGACCCTTCTTTTAGTCTCTGTCTCACACACACACAACCTATTCTCACTGTGATCTCATTAGCGAAATGAGTGCATGAAGTATCTCTGTAATGGTAACACCACATGGTTGTGTAAGTGCTTGTGATTTGGTGTGTGACATGATGGATCACATGAAGATTGAAATGGCAGAAAAAAAACAAACATTCCCATTCCTTTAGACCCTGGCCTGCACCCTGGCCCATACCGTCGCTATATCAGGCTGGAAGGGCGGTGGGGGCTCATGTCTGGTTATCCTTAGGGGATGAGTCTAGTGTGACATGTCTGTCTGAGAATGGTGTGAAAGAGGGCATGCAGAAAAGAAGAAATGGAAGTCCTAATTTGGATGGGAGGAGCAAGTTTATGGATTTGTTGTTTGAGCTGACTACTGGCTTGTGAAGCTTCTGTATGGATGAGTGTGTGACTCTGATAGCAGGTGGGTGTCCTGCCCAGATATTGGCATTTAGCCATGAGATCTGGGCCATAGATGGAGGAAGACGAGGAGGAGGAGTTGGGAGTGCTATGATCCAAAGGACTGTTGACTGACAGGAACAGTGGCTGTGCCTAGACTAGCCAATGAACATTAGGCTGGCAAACAAGACCACAGCACAACAAGCTCCAGTGTTCGGTTAATTTTATATGTCTGGGCTCAGGAGTGGGACAGCATATTGTAAGATCAAAGTAAAAATCCAATGTTCATTGCTTTCTCTCTTGAGTGTTCTCTGGCACTGTTTATACACTTTAAGGAGGAGTCACATTTTAAATGCATAAAGATTGTTTTCTTTGCTGAAGAAGAGAAGGCACATAAATGGAAAATATATACTGTAGTGCATTTACTCTGGCATGCGTCTTTCTCCCTTGTGCTGGTATATCTTCTTCCCTCCAGGCTGAGAACTAGAGTAGCGCACCTGCACAGACACGTGATGGGGACTCGGCAAAGATCAGAGGAAATCCCTATCTATGTTTGTATTTTATTTTTTTTTTGTGTGTCAGAATAGCAGGGTTGCTCTTTTCAGGTGGAAAGAGCTCTCAAAATAGGACCAAATACCCAGGTTTGGGGATAAGGACATGTTTTTCACTGTTGACAGCACTGCATTGAGAAGTATGTGTTGGTTCAGTGGTTTTAATCCTGACTTGAGTGCTTGGGACCCATCGGCCATTAACCTAGTGATGACAAATTGACCTCGTCCTATTTTCCATCACTTTGTTTTCAATCATTTATTTGGTGATTGACAGCTGTGATGACCAATCACGGTTCCAGATCCGTCAGACATGGCGAGTGGACAGATGTGGCGTCTTCGTGTCTCTACTGCATATGCTCCAAATGACGTCACATGAGCAACATGGCAGCTCCCTTGACTTCTTTTTACACAGTGGGAAGATATGGTGTTGCAATGTCACAGCATCCATCTTTATATACAGTCTATGATTTCTAAGCTAAAGATAGCTTGTGTTGGACACTGCTGCCACTATATAGGAGAAGCGAGGGATTGACAAACTCAGGTGGATTTCTACAGGAAAAACTGACCCGACTCCCCTACATAGAAGTCAGTGCACAGGCACAGAATCTTTTACATACACAACCTTTAACCCTGAACTAGATCATTTAATTTATTATGTAAGTACAGCCATACCCATAGCAAAAGGTAGTTGTTATTGTATGATACGAGGGTTTAACTTTCAGCCAGCACAAAGCAGAGAGAAAAGTGTGATGTTCTTGTGTATTTCATTGCTAAAAAGCGGTTTGGTCTGTTTTGGTTGAACATTCCTTTGCAGTGCACATTTCAAAGCGACTGTGAGGTAAATTATACTCCGCACTCTTTTTGGTTTACTGAGTTTCCTTGGTTGACACCTGATGCCATTCTTTCAGTCAGTTCAAACATGCAGCTCTCTGCAACAACCCACTTCTTTTCATTCCTAGGTTTTAGCTTTCATAGTTATTCTGTGTACATTGTGTATTTGTATATTCGTGTTGCGGTCACAGTCAAGAAACCACAGTTGTCATGATGTTGCTAAGTGAGCTACCTGCACACACCATACGAGTGTTTATTTTTGTTTAAAAAAGTCAAGTTTAATGTGTATATTTTTTTTTAAGTGAAACCAAGCTGCACACTTATATCTTCAGAAATCTGGGCATATAAAAACAAGCGTACTATCATAAAGCAGGTTTTCTTTCCTATTGGTTATTCATAAGTATTCGTAAAGATTTTAGTTTTCAGATTTCAGTACCCTACGGTATATCATTCTAAAGCTCGATGCAACACTTCGCTAAAAATGAGCAAATGTAAAAACTGTAAAATGAGACTGTGATCCAGGAAAAGTGAGGTTGTCTTCATAATATCTTCCTGTAGGGTGATACATTCCCATGCGATACATCATGCCTTAGGGTAGTAATATAACTGCAACATTGTGCTGTTGCCCAAGTTAATAGTCTTTCCCCCAGGGAGGGTTTGCTTCATCCTGAGTGATGTCTTTAAGCCACCCTATTGAGTTTACATCGCTCCATATTTTATCGGTCCTCAAGTGGAGACAGTTTTAATGGTCACCCTATGTTTTGTCTCCAAGCCAGTTTTGTGCTGTTTTGTACAAACTCAAGTTCCTAGAGCTTGGTGAGCCTGCCGATCTGTAATTAGTGCCAACCATCAGCAACCGGAATCCCACTGAGCAGTGCCACGGGTGGCTGCCCTCACCATGACAATCTGGAGTTTCCCATTTGTCCCAAGATGTGTCTGATGTAGAGCCAGCTGCCCGCCCTGGGAGCTGAGCAGTGGGCCTTCTGTGTGGAGAGACGGAAAGAGAAAATTGGGGAGTTGAATGATGTTCAGTGTAGTAAATGTAATTTCTCGATTTAAAGATGCATCGTTATGTGGACGTCATAATCGAATCATGAGGACAGCTCTACTTTTAATGCACTGCAGAAGAATTTCTGTTTGTTTTTGTAATGTTTCCATTAATATTTAATAGGGCTGGGCGACTTCATCATGATAAAAAAACAATTTCAGTAAATATCGATAATTATCAGTAAAAGTCAAGTCATTACTCCTTCAAATTTAAAGGTGTTGAAATAAGATGAAGTAGCCAGATGGTTATTCATGGTTTTAAACTAGTCTTTTTGAACCAGAGAAAACATTTGAGGACTTCATGCTGGGCTTTATGGCATTTTATATACCAAGCCATTACTCAATCTGTCAAAATATAACTGAAGGATTAATCGACACTGAAAATAATTAAGAGTAATAATATAAGATTTACCTGACTGCTTGTATTAATTTATGAAAAAGTAGTCATGTACAGTATAGAAAATTGTGGATGTGATACACTGAGAGCATCGAGAATCGTTGACTGTTGAAACAAAACAGTCAAATTATGAGGCCAGTGAAGATTCACACTTATAAAAATAAGATAAGGAACTCTGTAACACTTACAAAAGAGGGTCTTGTGGAGTACGTTGTATTCAGGAGATGTCAGAGTCCTTCTTTGTCCACTTGCAGAATCATTTTTAAATATAGTGTGTGATGCCATTTAGATGTGATGCAAGTCCTCAGCTCTTGGAATAGCATGGATGTTTTTCTAGCTTGGCTTCAACATGCACAATGATGACATCATGGTTAATGTACTTTAAGATAACATTACATTCCAGTCATTTGGCTTACATGCCATTCTTTCGCAAATATTATCCACTCAGCCTTGTCGCAGCATACCCAACCTGCATTTTCTTTTAGATACCCGAGTCATGACATAATCCATGAAGACACAGTGGCTGGCGTATGTTGGGTTAGTTTAATTTAGGGCTGCGCGATTTGGTGATGTAATCATATTGCAATTTATTGATTTCAAGTTGAGTCTACTTGCTTGTTTATCAAGGGAAATGCAGGGATTACTCATTTTTGAATTTGGATTTTTTCAACTCAAACATACTAACTTAAAGTAATATAAAAAATACAAAAACTTTAAAAAATGTAACAACTTTCAGTTTCCAAGAGCTTTACACACAACCTCTCTCTGAATCCAGACTATCACCATACAACAGAGGTTGTGTTTTTTTCACATTTCTGCAATTAGATCACCCTAAATTCTCCTATATTTGGATCTTTAAATTGCAGTGTTTTGTGATCATGTCATTGCACAGGCTCATATTGTGATTTTGCGACTCAATTAATTTCTATTTAGCATCTGTAGCATAGATTATTGCCATAGACGGAAGAATTTATACCCTAAGCTAATTTGCAATGCCCTTCCCTAGCTGGGCTTTTAAAATACATTAAAGTCAACAACATACATAAGGAGTGAACAAAATACAAACTCAAACACAACAGTACACTATGCACAGACAAACTAAATTACAATAAAACAAGGAGCACTGACAACATGACTAGTCCCTCTTTAAAAACAGTTTCGGATTTGATTTAAAATTTGATTGTGCGGCCCTAGTTTACCTTGCGTAGTAGACGTGGCTCAGTTGTTTTTGTCATTTTTGGCTGTGTTGTATTCCTCTGAATGCAGCTGATTAAGTTTTTATCACAGTGTTAATCCATATTGTCATGTTTTGAAGGAAAGCTTGTGAAGTCTCAGTTGTTGGTGTCTAGGGAGCAAGGTCTTAGCCTGAAGGCATGGTCCATGGACCATTGCAAACAGTTTTGTGAATATTAAGGAGTGCACCATCTCTGTTCCTATCGGTCAGCATAATTTGAAAAGGACAGTTTTTTGTTTTTGCTTACAGCCACAAAATATGAAGTACATGATGATCACAAAGATATGTCATCTTTTGTCCAAGTAACAGTTTTTCATCCATTATTTGAAGAATGTATTTAAAAGTGCCCTTCAGCTTAGCAGTGCCATCATCTAGATACTGCTAATATCCTGTATCTCTCTCTGTTTTTATTTATCTGGGTTTCAACTCACATATAATGTATTTTGTCCTGGTTTGTCCTGCATGAAAAGGATTGTGATAAGTTAGCATCTTGCTGTCTTTTTCTTGCTCTGTGTTTTCAGTGATGGATGGTAGTGTCTTTTGGGGATTTGGGGAAGAGAGTTATGTCAAGTTTTTTGATTGAGTTTCTGTTGAACTCCCACAGGGATATCTTTCTTTTAACTCAAGTGGAAGGATCAGTGTGTGTTAACCTTGTCCATAGCTCATGATTTCCCTCACCCTTTAAATTCTTTCATTCTGAATAATCCTGGCCGGTTGAATCAGACTCTCTTTGATGATCTCAGAGTAATCACATTTTCAAACATGCGAAAAGTTATCCATCATGACATCATAGCAACAACTCATAAATAGAGAATCACTTCAGAAAAATTATTACACCGGCACAACTCAGTGTGAAGATGCAACCTATGGCAATACTGTTGGGAGGCAGTAAAACGGTTTGCAGTGGTTTGGTGTGTTCAGTTCTATATCTATTTGCATAGCCCAATATCACAAATCAAAGATTTGCCTCAAAGGGCTTTACAATCTGTACAGTGCACAACACGCTCTGTCCTTAGATCTTTAGTTCAAGTGAGGAAAAACTGCCCAAAAAAAAAAACTTTAGTGGGAAAAAGAAATGGTAGAAACCTGAGGAAGAGCCACAGAGGAGGGAACCCTCTTCCAGGATGGACAGACAGTGCAGTGGGTGTTGTGTGTACAGACATTTGGTAGACAGTAAATACAGAGAATTTACAAATCGTATATGCAGTAAGAATATGTTAAATGTAAGTGGAGTGATGAGCAGAGTTTGGGCAGCAACTGGTACAGGATCCGGACTTCATGCCTCCAGCCATGGGATGCAGACAAAGGACAGGATAGATAAACA
>JAPQRN010000022.1:17485653-17545915 GCA_037367275.1 Coranthus polyacanthus | reverse complement strand
TATATTTTTTTTTTTTTGTTAGTTTTTATTAACACTTGTATTTTGATGACTGGGATTGTCAAGTTGTGTTGTATATATGGTCATAGTTCTCTTTCACAATACATTTTTTCTACTTCTCCTTTGCTTTCTTGTTCTGACACATTTGATGTATTTTGACAAGTTTGCATGGTAGATGTCAGTTGGACTTTTTTGTCAGTCTGTGTTGACATTGAGCTTTTGCTATGACTCTGTATGTAGTTTCTTATTTTTCAACGTCTGTGCAGTGGCTGGATGAGAATAGATGAATCTGAATTTAACCAGAACTTACAGATTCCATGGCTGCAGTGTCACTTTGCTTAAGTTCTTCACTTAACTTCACTTCACTTTTATCGCTTTTGTACAACTTTTCTGATGGTCTAACCACTGCAGCACTGTGTAGATCTTCATAATTCCAAACTCTAACTAGCACCGTTGCAAATTCCCACACGTCTTCAGATGGACATGAACATAATTGGACTTGCCAGCTCTTTAGCTGAGTCCAGGCCAAAAACAACACATCCCTCTGTGTCAGGCTTCATAGTGATGGGCCCAACACCATCTACTCACACAAAGGATGAGGGGATCTTCAGCGGGAGATGACTTGGGGGGTTTTAAGCTGTAATTATCTTCTAAATGCTGATTCACTGATATTGCGGTCATTTACTCAAGAATGTGGCATCCACATCTTGTTGTGATTTCCTCTGGGGACCTTAATTAGTGAGTTTGGTAGGACGTCTGTGGTAGTCATTATCCACAAGTTGTATACTTGTTTGGTAGCACCAGCGGTATTGTCAAAGGGTCAGGACAGTTTCCAAAGCGAAAATGTGCAGTAAAAGAACAGAATAGGTCCACAAACTATCGAGTGAAAAGAGCTGAAAAAAGACAGGATTCATTTGATACAAAGAAAAGAAAATTAAAATCTCGCTTTTCTTTAGGTCATTGTTTTTAGTACAATGACTGTCACTCAGTGCACATTAAACAGAGAGATTGTTTTGGACTCAATCCAGGTTTACTTGATATGCAGATGACTTTGCAAAATCATGGTCCCGAATGATAATGCAATGAGATGCATTTACATCTCTATAGCACATCTGCAGATTTGTCTCTTCTCACACAGTGTAACCATTAAATAGACAAATAAGCTCACATTTTGTTTTGGTCATCAAAGGTTATTCATCTAGTGCTGTGACTGTTTCACACTTGTATTTTTTCAGAATGAGCTGATACAGATGCTGAAATGTCAGAGTCAAATTAAAAGTAAAAAAAAAAAAAAAAGCTTTTCTGGTTAGAGGTCTGTGAATTTACTACGTAGTGTTTCATTTGAATCCCTGTGGAGTGTCTGGGCACTCTGCAAGTCTGGGTGTATTGACTGACAGATTGTATGTATAGATCCATCATGATTACACACTGTTGACTCATGAAAGCTCTTTAAGTTACTCTGCTTATTGATTGCTGCATTTTTCCTGTTGTGATTGTCCTTGATAAATGGATTAGGATGTGTCCTGTGCTTTTTACCTCTTGAGTTACCACTTCAACAGTGGCCCCTAAAAGTGCCTGTGCTATCTAGCTCCACCCGTAAACAATGTGCAGTTTTCCCATTAGGACCCCGTTGATAAGGTTTAAATCAATTAAGCTAGAGAATACATCGAATTTTCAGGAAATGTAGTGCAAAAGTGGAAAGAGATAGACCTTGGATAGTGTCTGTCGTGTCCTTGAAGCCCATCATGTCAGCGGAGACAAGGTCAATGGAGATCAATAAATGAGTGGGCGTCTGAAACATGTATTCCCATCACAGTGCTGCTCGGCCTCTCTCTCTCTCTCTCTCTCTCTCTCTTTCTCACTCTCAATCCCCGACTTTCCCGTAAGGCCTCACTAAGTGGACTGTGGAAACCAGCAGCTGTTGGAGTTCCCATCAGCAGACCTCCGAGAGCGAAAGTGAATTCAGCAAAGGGAGACACAGGAGCGAACATCAATATCAAATGATCTATGGGTCAGCTCTCTGCTCCATTTCTTCACCCATTAGTCAGAGTGACCCCCATAAATTTAAGTGACTGCACTACATTTTGGTAGCGATGTAATTCACAGCAAGTTTTCACCGTTGTGTATAGATGGTTCATTCAGTCTTTTACTTGAAAAATAATACCACCAAAACAAACAATATACGCATTACAGCTTGACCGATACTGGATTTTTGGGGCTGATGTCGCTATTTTTCGAAATCATCAAACAAAACATGTAATGAAGGCAGGATATCTTACAGTTCAACAATATCACAGTTCAATACATAAAACACACACAGATAGAGCATAGTATATTACTTTAATTGAGAAAATAAACATCTTTTTCTGCATGTTATGTTCTGAAAAAAAAAAAAAAAGGTTTCATGTTGGTCAATATCGGAAAACATAAACACCACCAGTGATATACCAGCGATAGGCCCATAATACATAAAGTCACATCTCACATCTCTTTCATGAAAAACGTTTGCTAGAATTATGCATGTGTTTAATGTTCACCCTAATTAATGAAAAAAAACCTCTGGTCTCTAGGAACACTGACCGCATTTTTCTTCTTTTGTCGTCACCTGCTGTTGGAGCAAAGGCCAAGCGGTAAAATGACGACACTTTGACTTGAAACCTCTTGCTGTAATGGTAGTCTCTATGGATTTAGGTAGCCTATTCAGAATAGTTTGAGAGGGGTGGGCTTCAGTCTCCCCGAAATTCCACCAAGCTGTGACCCCGTCCCCCTCCACGCTGCCTGCTATAGTTATCCCAGGCCTGTTTAAACTTAGTTATGGCAGGAATGTGCCATTGCATGAGAAGAGGTCATCGCTCCTCATGGTCTACCATGACTTTTCCCCAGTCCTTAGTCAAGCCTGCCAAGATATGGACATGCTTTCCCACGCATGCAACCTCCCTTCCATGCATCAGCGAAGACCACTGATATTTATTATGCACAGCCTCACTTTGCTTTATGGGCTATTTAGAGGAAATATGGTTTTCTTTGAAGCGGTGCCTACTCATGCAGTATTTACTCATTGCAGTTAATCATAATTATAGATAAATACATTGTTTTAAACCAGCATTAGACGTTACAATGTTTTAATGCTCTTCTCTAACAATAAGACTTTCATTACTTGTTTTGCATCTTGGGTTTACACATACTGCTCTCTTCTAGAGATAGATCAATTAATTGGTTTGGTTGTTTAAGGGGCTCGTAGTTTGATGTTCAGGTCCAGATTTATTGATTAATTAAATTGAGTGTGATGTTCATGATCCAAATTTATTTTTTTACTTAGATGTTTATAGCTTTGATTTAGATCTTCAGTTAATCTAGTTTCTAATAAAGTCAAAGATAGTTCATTTTTTAATCGGTTTATTCCTACTCCAAACTATCGTTATGATATAGGGCTATAAAAATGCCACAGTCCTAACTAATTTACCGTATCACAATGCAACCCACCAGAGTGTCACTTACTCTTCTTTCCCACATGCATCTTAACCCATAAATGCTGTTTATACTTGAGATAGTAATATTAATTGTTTAAGGAAGCAATTTTGCACTCTGAAATCATATTACCTTGGTTACCTTATGTTTCTGTTTTGAGTACTGACTAATGGTAATCATCTGGAAGTGAACTGGAGTAAATGAATATTAATTACAGTAAGAAAAGTCTGCAAAGCCTTAGAGTGCAGAGTCCGGTACAGAACAGCAGAACAAGGGCTTGCACCTGATTAGATGTTTTTCTCACGTCCTTTTGCGTAGTCTGAATGGTTGGTGTCATGGGTTAATTGAACCTGGACTCCTCAGTTTGAGACCCATCTCTAACCACTAATGAATGTTGTCAGAATTTGTGTGTATTTTTGATTAATTCTCATGGCATTCGTATTCGTATTTTTGCAGTGAAGTGTTTAAAGCATTTAGGAAAAATTTCAAACTGTATAGTAAATGTTGGCCATTGCTTTATTCTGCTTAATATCTGCCACTCTCATACTCAGCACAAAAGGGAAGGGAGTCCCTGACTTTTGAATATAGATCTAGTTACTTCACATGGTGTCATGTGATCTGTGCTGAGATTTATTGGCCAGTAGTTTGCCCACAGACTTTCAACTTGATCTGTGCCAAGCCCTTTGGTCCGGCCACCTATTGTTTCACTGTGAGTCAACCTTGTCTTGCCTGGCTCTTCAAATAGGCTAAAGTTTCAGCTGTTTAGCCTCTGCCCCCTGTGGCGTTTGTGCTTTGAAGATGAAATAAGAAATTGGATTTCTTGCTTTGGAGTTCATTGAATGTTGAGTAGATGAGGACGTTTTCTAGAGGAATTATTACTGCTACACCTGAGCCATGTCTCTATCTACCTATCAGATAGTATGTCAAAGCTCTGTATAGTTACAGTATAAATACACTCTTCTCAACTATTTTAAGTTTGGAAGTTAAACTAGTTTCAATACAGTTTTGTGACCCATGTAACAGTAGGGCATATTGACCATATATTTTGATAGCTGTAATAATGGTGTGCTCATGAACTGCCAAACTCATTATCATGATTGTGCTTGTTTGAAACTGTTCAGTACTATGGCTTTATGCCTCTTGCAAGGTTTAATCTGTATAAATTAATCTGGGATCTTTCTCTAACAGCACTCTTTGGCTCCATTAGACTCATATCTTTGATCGCCTTTAGCAAAATTAAGATCGACTGCCAAAGAAAGTACAACAGAAACTTGGAAAATGACTGTAAAAGTTTTACCCTCCTTCATTTTGCAGTGAACGTCTTTCAAAGTATTTATTCCAGCTCTTTTAATGTTAAAGTTGAGGAACTGACTGACAGTGCTTTATCTTTACTACATGAGTTGTGGGAGTTGTGGGGCTCACACATGCACACACACAAACTAATACCTGATTAATGTCACTCAGAATTGGATGTGATATGCAAGACCAGATAAATAATTGATAGAATGTCCTCTGTTGGTAATTTATCATCCTGTCAGATATAAAGGGAGTTAGATGTATGAGTATCACATATTAACACATATTTTTGTACACCATATATATTGACACAATCGGAAACATATACAACCAGTTGGCACAGCTGAAATTTCAGATTCTTGTTTTACCGGAAGGAGGTTTTGATGGGGTTAGGGCTCTGTGAATTTTCTCTACGGTATGATATCCCCAGATATCCTGTGAATGACATTGCTTCCCAAAAGAGAATCAAATGGATATGTACTGTAGAAAGTGCAGCTATAAGGTCCTGTGGAAACCGTCAGCTGCCTCCTGAGTGTATAGACTGTAATCCCTCTGTCATAATATTTTTAAGCCTCTAACATTGGAAAATATTGTATGAGACCAGTACAATTGCCATTGGGTGGATGTTGTGAGTCAGGAGAGTTAATTTCCTTTGCTCCATATGTAATCCTCTGCTGTTGTGCCTCCTTTACAACCAGTCAGCCCCTGTTCATCCCACCCTCTGATGCATGTTTTTTCAGCTGTGTTTACATGCCAGCTCTCTGAAACTTGAAAGGTGGGGTGAATGCCTTCCTCTGTAACAGACTTCTGACATCTGTCAGAACTTCACATCATTCATGTTTTTCTTTGACCTTCACAGGATGCAGAAAAGCCCGTGTTAAAGTTCTGTTTACACAAGAACACTTTAATGTTTAAATATATTTTTCTTATATTATGTATTGATGCTTATTTCACACTAGCTCTGGCTTTTGTATCAGATTTTTTAGAAAACATATGTCATACATTTCCTTTGGCTTGCAGTTAGTAGATACTAATCATGCTTGCTAGTAACTTCTTTTAACATTATGTTTTTGGCATTTTCTGATTTGCTGTACTTTACAGTAGAGAGGGAATGACATGCCTTTTACATAGGTCACACTCTACCAGTTGATCCACCGGAGAGCTCATAACTTCTATTTTGAACAAAAGACTAACACTTGATTTAATATTTGTTATCTCACAAATGTCTAAGTAATGACAAACCCATTTTATTTTTCAATGTAAATATATTTAATTTATTAATGTTCCAGTTAAAAAAAGATGTTAGATCCATACATTCATATTTCATATTTCCTTCAATAAGGCAAACAGGCAAGTTACAGGAAAGAAGAGCATCTATACAACATGCATTATTGATGAGTATTAAAATAGGGCCGCTGGGCTAATAGATAATCTTTCATCTGTGCTACAGCACATTTGCTACCCATGATCTATCAGAGTCAACCCCTTGGCCTTCAACCTGCACTTCTGCACAGTTATTGATCACTTTATTCCTAATTTGGCCCATTTCATGTAAAATAAATGTGCAATCTGTATGCACATATTGCAGCAACTCAGCGGTCTGCGAATGAGAGAGTTTAGGTGGAAAGGTAATAGATTGCCTCATAGGGTCTTTCTCTCCATTTTGTTTAAAGGTGGTGTAAGTGATTCCTGATTTAACAGCCAAACACACCCCTCTCTTCAATGCTTCCCCTGAAGCTCCTCCCCCAAAATCTAATTTATGGACATGCATTGCCAAGGCAACACGTCCCCTGTTGATGACTGGCTGTAATATGTCCACACTGATACATTTTTGTTTTAAAATGTTGTTGTTGTTGTAAATACATTTACATCTAGCGTCCACACTACTCCAATGAAAATGGAGACTTTTGGAAACACTGTTGACTGCTTTTTTAGTTTTGAATCCAGGATCGCTACTTACTACTTACTTACAGGATTACTACTTATCCTTCCTTAATTCGTCACGGCCCTTTCACCTTCTCTGGCAGAAAACAAGATGTCGCCCTTGACTTCCAGCTGTTAATTCAACATGAATACTATGTTACAGGCAATCCTGTTATTATTGTTTTAAAATGAAAAGTGTATCCGTGTGAATGTAGCCTGTTGTTGGTGCACACACACTGAACTGGTGGAATTTGACAAAAATATATATTTTTTTGTCAAATTCTCATTTTAATACAAAATTAATTTGACTAATTCTCCGGGGTATTGCAGTGTCCCCTAACGTTTTGCTAAATGATTTGATACATAAGAAAGTCGGTTAGATGTGAAGGATCTAAATGCCATGGGTCTACCAAATGCACACATTTTAATGTAACAAGACGTTTTTGAAAGCAATGTGATCTACAAATATGTTTTTGAAATACTTTACTGAAATTGCACTGCCTTACTATTATTCCGTGTATGTATTTTTAAGGGTTTGCTCAGGATTTTATGGACAAAAATCTGGACTCTTAATAGAGCAGCACTAATAGAATATCAATGATTATGAATGAATGAATATATGATGAGAAAACTGTACCTGATTAACTTGACTGGAGAAAACTGATAAGAGTGTGACAGCAGGCAAACCATATCCAGTGACAACATTTCCATATTCAACTCGATTAATCAAGGAGTCACTGGTAATATTTGTGATGAGGATAGACAGCTTTGAAAAATGAGCGTCTCTCTGACAAAGGCAGAAAGCAGATGGGGACTTGAACTGTTAATGTCATCAAGATGTTAACATGGACACTGTGTCATTGAGAAAGAATGAGAGATTATTAAGACAGAAAGATTACCCAGGGGAGTCGTGAAGGAGAAATGAACCTTCTTTGGTTCTTTGCTTGAGGATAATAGAATTATCATTTGCCGCAGTGTACAGCACTGTTGTGTTTGATTTTTATCATTATCAAAGGAACATTAGTTCAACATTAGTTTAATTCAAGTCTCACTTTAGACTCACCATTCATTTTTGACTGAAATCACTTAACCTGCATCATTCTCCAATCTCCAGACCGTCATTAGTTTACAGTTTATTTGCCCTTTGAATACAGGTAACTGTCAATGCTGAGAAGTATAACTCCAGGTCAACCTAGGAGGCTACAGTTAATAGTCGTATTTAGGTGAATAGCCAGAGGCCGACTAAATTATTCAAAGCTGCAGCGCGTAGTCAGAGTACCTCAAGGGGAAAGTTAGAGCCATAGGTTGGTTTTATTTCTAGGGTTGAGGATGGATCTGCAAAACTATGATATAGACTCTCATGCTGCATCTTTTAAGGGCTTAGATTATGATTGTTTTCCCCCAGTGTCATTCAGTATTAACTTTCTGTCCATGGATTTATAGTCTCTTTTCTTTTGAAACCTTGTGTTTTACCCCTTGCCAGGAGGCCCACGTCTCCAAATGCCAAATGGCCAAAATGAAATTAGATTTTAGGGAGCTTGGCAGGGAGACTGGGGAAAAGGTGGAAATAATTTTAGTGGAAAAACTGGGACAAGGTTAAAAATTGATGAAAAAGATACTTCATTCAGCATCCGTTTCAGTAGATAGAAAAGAAAGTTGTGCAAAATAAAGTGACACAGATTTATTTTAGCCACTGCAGTTTTTCCTGGAGTGAACTTTACATAAATGCTATCTATACTGACTAAAAGCCAGAGGTGGGAAGTGGAAAAGTACAAATACTTAGTTACTGACTTTTAACACAAATATCCGTACTTTCTACCGATTACATTTTTACTTTACTTTGTTTTATTTTTGCTTTTACTCTTTACATTTCAGAGATTGTACTTCTGTACTTTTACTTAAAGAAGTTGAATCGATACTTCTGCCTGAGTAAAGAATGTGTGTACTTTTGCTGCCGCTGCTAAAAATACACAAAATCAAATGTACTCCAAGAAAGAAGAAAAATGGAACTAGATTCACATCCCAAGGCAGAAAGGCAATTTTTCAACGACTTTCTCATGTCAACGAAAAACTGCAGTGCGCTGAGCTCTCCAGGATATTTCAAAGAAATTCACAGCAGTCCAGAGCTACATTGTTATGAATCCCAAACCCTGTCAGGTTGCAACGTGATCTAGCCCTTAAACCCTTCATCGCCGGATCCATGGTTCTGGCTGCGTTGTGGCGTCCTGTTGCTGCATGTCTCTCACAAGCTCAGCTGTTGATGGAATGCAAGGCTGGTGGAGTTGAAATATTTCTTGGTAGAATGGCATAGATGTGTGAGCGTAAGAGTTTACCACTGCAGGCCAGAGCAAAGCAACCAAGCATACCTACAGACGTTTTCGTTTTCGAGTTGCTTCCCAAAACAGAAGCTGCACTGTCTCTGAAGTTCTTGTTATAGTTTGCAGGCTTTAGATTTGCACAGGGAAGTGTGGGAGCAGCACATTTTACTTTAAAACCTGTCCTAAAAGTAATTTGTTTTTCGCCTCATCTTTTCAGAGAGCATTATATTAGCTTGGACGTGTGAGTTTCTCATCTGCTTCTTTAATTGCTATCAGTGTGCTGTATGTGTTGGAATTAACATTGAAAAGGACAGCGTTGTTTATGCTTTTCTGGCTTCACTGTCTTTACTTCTTGACAGACCTAAGAAAAAAAAGCACATTATGTGTGTCAGTACGCCCTATTATCCAAAAACCCATTTCGTTTCCCACACTATCCTTTTGGATTGTGCGTATGGTGCTCCTCAAACTCATGATCTTGCTTTCTTGGTGATCCACAGCTCAGCTTTTACTGACTTCCCTCATTATTTGGTCCTCAGTGAAGAATATTACGAATTACACTTCAAAGGGCTAATTTGGTCCTGATATCCTATAAATAGAACAGAGCGGCACGAGGCTGTAACATGCAGCAGGGATTGCCTTCGCTCACTGCTCTAATGACTTCATTTCTATGCATCGGGAGCAGCACTGATAGATTTTGATTCCTTGCTGTACTTTGTGATGACTCAGTCATCGCACACCACTTATCATGAGGGTCAAAATACTCTACTTGAAGACAGCCATGTGACTTCTTAATGAGTATTCAGAATGTGACACAATCACTTAGACATATGCAGTTTCATGATTTTTTTCCCTCATTACTTGGCCTTACTTCTCCAGCTTACGGAATATCTATCTATCACCATTTGGATCTCAAAGGCAGACTCGGCTCTATTCAAGACAATAGCAGTATTGTGTAGAAATATATTCATATTTGCCATTGAGAATGGGGGAAATCTTGCACCTAAATGAAACATGTAAAACCATGAAGGATTTAGGAGGAAGACTCTGCACTTTTCAAAACCTCCTGAATGGGTTTGGTCATCTCCCTGTGTGTTCCTCCTGGTTAAATCCCAGACACACCTGTACTTGATGAAAGACTCTGTTTGATTGTTGTTTTGAATCATGATTATAAAGTAAACTAAGCAAGCTTGTTGGAATATGCCAATGTCTACACTGGCACGACCTGTCTCACTGACCTGACCATTGTGCATTGCAGAAAAAAGAGAAAGAACAGAGGTTGTCAAGAAAAATTACACAGAAAGAAAAATAAATATGGTAACAAAGTGCTTAAATCCAGAGCTGTTCAATATTGTAGACACATTGTTTTCATTACCCTTCTTCTATAATATCCGTCAAGCAAACTAAGACATAAAAAGACATGGACAGAGTCTCTCTTTTTCTACTTTTGCCATCATTACTATTCCCCTAGTGTTTTTGCATCTCTGCTCTGTCTTTTGTATTCTTTCTATCTAACTTTGAGTCATTCTCCCTCTTTCTGTCTGAGAGTCCTTATAGGTTCTTATCCCGTATTTTGCCCGCGTGGGCCGTCCGAGACATGCTGCAATCAGGCCTAAGAGAGGGTGGCAAACATGAGTAGACTGTATTCTGTGCTTAACAAACATGACCCTCTTCCGTCTTTCCTGTCATCCCTCTCCCTTCCGCTGTTCAACTCTCCCCGCTGTTGTTTATAGAAACTCATTGTCTTTGCATCGGCTTCTCATTTGTCTCTACAATGTGCCATTGCCGTGAAAGGTGATCCAGAGAGAGTGTTCAGTTCCAGTAAATGTCAGAGAGGAGATTTCTTTGAAATGTTTACAGGTCATAGAGGAACAGAGTGCTCAACTAATACGTAGAAATGAGAGATTCTGATAAAAGTCTGAATCTGAGAAAAATGAGGACGTTTTGTCTTCAGATTATGACCGTTGTTGTATTTTAAACATTGGAAGGATAAGATTAGAATTTTACAATGAGGTTTCTAAAAGCAACAGAACATGCAGATTTGCTTTGTCTTGCAAATTCCATGTTCATAGTCTGAAATAAGGCATCTTCTGCCTTATCTGAGAAGATATTGAAAGTGTAGATTGCAGTAGTTGCGCCTTACATCCTAACGGTACTCTCAGCGCTAAGAGCTATACTTATATTACAGTGAGACTGCATATAATTTATAGTAAAATCACTGCTATGACCTTAATTATTTTCAAAAATGATTGATAGATGGTCCAGTGAGGGAAATGCTGTATAATAATTTGTCCTTTGATTTCCAAGGTTCCTACATGGTATGGAAAAATATGGAATCTAATTTTCATAATTACCAGGTCTTGATAAGTATTGAAAAATATGTATGAAAAGATGCAAGTATGGAAAGATATATTTGTTTCCAGAATACTGACCTTATTTTGTTTTTTTCTACAAGACAAAATTCTGAATTTGTAAAAATAAATGGATCATACGAGCCGAGAAGGCGGCCAGCGCAGCCACCATGTTACCACTTTGTGAGAGAGTGCTGGCCAGAGTGAGCATGATATTGTTAAAAGCAAGGCATGAAATATGGCAAAGTGTGACAGAATGCACACTCCTACGCCGAGCTGCCTCCACACCTGGATCCAACGTTCTGCCTAGTGTGGACTGAATGGCCACGATGAGTAAATAAAAGCAAATAAAAGTTTTCTCCAGCATTGGGGAGTCAGCAATTCTAAGCCATATGGAAGGGCACAAAAACGTCCTCCGCACCAGAGTCACAATGTTTTTGCCCAACCCAATGTAAAACCAAGTTAGACCACAACATGTAATGAACCCTCAACGCACCAAATGATCTGCATCCAGCATGCATGTTGACATTTGTAGGAACTGGATTTCTGATAGTGTCAAATACAGAAAAGAAAATAAATGAATAGTATAAGTGACTTTGAAAGAGGGTTCTTTGTTGGGACATGAATGGCAGGAGCTTTATTCACAAAGATCAATCGTGTCCAAAGCAACATCTAGAGACATTTAGATGTATGGGTAAAACATTGTAAATAAGGTCAGAAACTGTGGTCGACAGCACATATTTCATGACCTTGATGCTTGTGATATGTAAGGAAAAACAGAAGTGGAACTCTGCCTCAGATGCAATGCAGTGTCCACAGAGAGGGATATTACAGGTACAGTGTGTAAACCCCTAATTATAAAGATGAATGAACACTTGAGAGTTCAGCGGTGCAAACCATAGGCAATGGTCTACAGAGATGTGAAAGAAGTAACAAACATGTAAGAACCTGGTTCTCATGAATTCGAAACACATTGGACTTATTGATGATGAATACAAAACCTGGTTATGTATATGTGTATAGAAATCTTATTTATGTAAAACACATTGGGCCTATTAGTACTGTCTCATTCACATTTATTTCATTTATGATATGGCTGACAAATACACATTATGTTAAGTTTATTAGTTAAAAAATTCATATGTAATCCAAATGGATGGAAATGCAATTTAAATACATTTACCTTAATTTCAGGCCTAAGTATTTTTTTCAGGGCAGAATCACTTGATGAAGATGAAGGTTACAGACCATGTCTGGATCTGTGTGTAGGAACCAGAACTAGTGCATGACAAGAACTGATAATTGCAACTCTATGTGCAGATTTTGAGTTCATTACAATGATTCAGTCACTTACAGAGTCCTCGGTATCCTTTTTAGTCTGTACCAATATTTAACGTTCATGTTTGCACTGACAGAGTAATGACAGACAGATCCGTATTGCCTATCATATCATCTAACTATTGTAATACCTCACATCTTTCTCATCAGTTTACGCAAGCCACGCCGATGAAATCATGCTGATTATTTTTGTGTTTGCTTGTGTTCTGTTTTCTACTGATCTAATAACTCTTATAACCCTAATAAGTACACAACTAATGACAAACTGCAGGTTTGCCAGTTTACATCTTTTAGTGGTTCCTCTGTTACTGAATGCTCTTCTTGAATTATACCTGAGCAGCAAACAAACAGGCTTGACCTAGCACTATTGTACAGCTCAACATTTGCTATGAGGGCATGGGCATACGAATCCAATCTCAATGTGTTAATGTAAAACATCCCCATGTGTTAAGGTGCCCCTGACACACAGACTGATTCTCGTTGAAGCTGAAGATTTGCTCTGTCTAATATGTTAAAGGTCTAATTGATATCCAATAGATATTACGTTATCCTTGGAGGTCTGTCAGTTGGCAGTTTTGTTTTTTACCGTGGGAAATCACTGGCTTTCTGCTCCTGTCTGTGTTATGACTGTTATGTGCTTGACAGGGTGACAACGAGCCAGAAAAGGTGCCAAAGTAAGCAGGGAGGTGGTAATATATAACATAGGAACAGACTGCTTTTGCCCAAAGTTTATCAGAGTTTGAACTAAATATCTCTGTGGTATTAAGCTCTAAAGAGGCTCAGCTCTTCTCACTCTGAAATGTAATTTCTGTTGATGTGCTAAAAGTGTGTCTTTAATTTTAATTAGCAGTGTTCTGTGGCCAAATGAAGCAGGGGTGATGCTCTGCATACCACAGTGGTTCCTTTGGTAACTGTTGCTCAGTGGTCTCCCTAATGGGATTTTTCACTTGTTCTGCATTCTTGAAAATCTTCTCCAGCTGAATTTATATGCATGAAGAAGATGACAAGTAGTGGTGCGAACCCTACTCTAAGCGCCTTGCTCCAGGATACTTCAACTGGCTAAAAACTATATAGTTACTCTGTCTTGGGAATTTAGTCCTTCTGTATGTGTACATACTTAAAATTTGACTCAGTATTTTATTTTCACAGATTTATATTGCACCATTTCATCACTCTTGCCACCACTTTATGTTCTCTACTCGGGTTAGGCTATCAAATATCCCTCTCTCCTGAATATTTTATGACACGATGCCTTCCTCCAGCTCAGTGAAATACATGTGTCAAGGCTGATCTGAAGTCGTTGCTCTCTAATGCTGGCCTTTGCTCTCAAAGGGAAAAGTTTCTGTGATTATCTCATTATTACTATTTAATATGGTAAGTGGTCATGTGAAATATTAATTTTAAATCGTCACTGCCCTCTTGGGAAGGTAGAGTATAGTAGCTTGTCCAGAGCGAAATGGCCTTGTAAATTATGTATAATGGTGACATACCTATAATGTAATAATACCTGTGGTTTGGGGCGAAGAAAAATAAATCATACCCTCCAATTTCACAAGAGGATACTTCCTTGTATAAGACATGAATAGTTTTAGAACACATTAGGCTCTAATCTTTTCTCTGTTTTATGCCTCCTCGGTCCTCTTGCTTGTGACCCAGAAATCGATCTTGGCGTGCCATCTCTAAGGATGTCTCAGTTCCTAAAATGCATCGCGAGGAGAGAGGAAAGAGGAGGCTTGTATGAGGAGCTATGACCGAGGATACACTGATTTATCCTTTAACTCTAGTCTTTTCAGCCGTGACACACGTCTGGATTATACAAACCACGGCAGGATTAGAACTTTAAAAATGAAAGTTTTCCCAACAACAGAAGTTGTATTAGTTATTTAAAATCATCAAATGCACGAGAAAATGTGTGTCCTAAATTAAAAAAAAAAAAAAGAAAAAGTATGGCATCCCAACATTATGCCATGTTGTGAGCTGAATTAAAAGCTATAAATTTACATGAACACTGTTCTACTCATTTGACAGAGATCATAAAATACAGCTTGGATGATGCAGCTGTTCCACATGTCATATTTATCCAACATTTATTTAAAACGATTGCTCCGAGGTGAAGATGTCTCATTTTGCCTGTTGCTGTGGCTCCCCTCTCCTCGTATCTCTTCCTCGACTCCTCTGATTGCATCTTGGGTGGGAGGGACTAAGACATGAGGAGAAGAGTCGAGGATGTGCAAATTAGGAAATGAGAAGAGGGGATTGTTATTGCATTTGGTTGTTGTGTTAGAAACAACTGTGGGAAGGGTGCAATTAAGACTTACAAAGTGGATTGTAAAATTGAATTCCGCTCAGTTGAAAAACTCATGTATGACTCCTACACTTTTTGTTAGAATTTAAAAATGGGAACAACTCTTTTAACGGGAATCTATAAAATATAGCTATTTAGCTGTTGAGGGCCGACTCCTGCTCGATTCCATGGATCTACGGCAATCCTAATCCAGGAAATTGATAAAACTCAGCATTTTATCCACAGCTTTTCAGCCTTGTTTTTCAGTTTTTTCATCTCCTCTCTGCCTTCTGTCTAAACAAGCTGTACAACTATGCGTGTTTTTGTCTATTTGGTTATGTCTCACACACATAAATACAGTGATTGTTTGTCGAGCTCTGAGTTTCAGAATGTGGGTGCCCTTCACAGCATACTCTGCCTGAAGGCATCCTGTATCGACAATGACAGGTTTTCTCTGTTTCTCCAGGCCCTCTCCTCCTTTTCTTGTGTTTCTCATTCTTTTCCGTCTTCACTAAGACAGATCATACAATCCAGAAAATTAACTGCAGTTTTATCTTCTTTTTAACATTATTTTTACTAAACATTTTGAAGTTTAGTAAAAACATTGAACTTTGAACAAGCCTATTCAAATCTTCACTACTTAAGGAAATTCAAGGTGTATCAAACTGTAAAATGTGCTTTATCCCTTTTGCTTTCAAGTGCAATTATCATTCAAAAGTACTAAAGCTGAGTGTTTTTTTTACTTCTCCTTAAGGAATACAAGCGTTCATGCACACTTAGAAACCCTAGCCTTAACCTATTTGATATGCAAATAAAGATGCACTCTGTGATTGAATCAAAACCTGACCAAGTATTAACCATTTCCTGGGCTGTGCTCTAAAATCCTATGTTTCGATGCATTTCATCAGTCTCGCCTTGGTTTTGCAAACAAGTCATCCACTGAGTGAACAGCACCTTGTCAGTTTGCTGAGCTGATGTTCAGTATGTGAACACTAGATGGTAGTTTTGCATGTCACCAACCTTTTAGCTTGATTGCAAGACTCAAACACATAAAATGCATAGGCAACACACTTACGGGGTATACGCCTGATGTACAATACATCAAATTTATTAGCATCCACCTACACTTTTAAAGGACTACATTGTCCTAGTGCAGCTTAGCTTGTATTTCATACTACTGATCCTGTTGCGGTGCTTCAAAGCAGCACAGTGGGTATGTGTCTTCTGTCTATTCCCATAGTGAGATATTCATTGCATGAAAGGAGCTACACCAATTGTAGTTTTATTCAAGGAACAACATTTCCACCAGATGTATTGTACTGTTCCTGATTGTTGTTTGTCTGTGTGTATGTCTCAGCCTTTTCATACTCCTTTTTTCATATGAAGTTGTTATCTTAGTGGAGGATGTCTACTGCTGCCACAGTGCAGAAATGTTCAAATTAACTTTCAGAAAAAGATGATCAGAATTATAATGGTTTGGACTGTTTTCATTTCTACCAGCATTAATTGTGGTGCTCAGAGACACTCCACTACTTCATATAGAGGGGGAAAAAAACAATTCAGCGCTTTGCCATTATCGCTTTCAGTCACCCGGCTCCCCAAGCACAACCTCCCTGACGCAGAGGTCCTTTCATATGCTTTGATCCTGTTAATAATTATAAGCTATGCAGCTGAAGAAGGAAGGAAGATTGAATATGTACCAGAAAACTGCACACTGATAGTGGGAATGAGAGTGAGGGACTTGGAATGGCTTATGTGGGAGATTCAGTAACGGTATGCTGTTCTTCCCAGACATTTTGTCATAAAAAAATCACAGATTATACTTTTCTTGATTGGCCTAAGCATCTCTTTCACTTTTCACAGATTTTTTTTCCAATTGGAGACCTACTTATCTCATCCCGTTCTGTCAGTCATTTCCTATTGGACCGAACATTTCCCTCCTGTAACACTTCCTTATCTGGAGTGGCTCTGGAGTGGCTCAGAACAGAACTGAAATTAACATCCCTAATGGTCTGCTGGCAAGGTCACAAAAAGGAATGCTCTGGCTGGGGGGTGAGAGCAAGCCAAGAAGCTCAACTGTTGTTCATCCTCCTCTCTCCACTGGGGTTGGAGATGGATTACTACGGCATTCTTCCATTTCTCCATAGATGCTGGTACTGGCCTCTTGTTATGCCATGATTTCTGGAGTCGTGCTCAGAAAGCTAAAAGGTTTCCATGTTTTCACTGAGACCTGGGAGAAGCTTTGTGTATGTAATGGAGTGCTATTAACACTCATAATAATACTAATAATAATAATAATGATAATAATAATAATCATAGCCTGCGAAAGATTTAAAGACCTAGAGTTGGGTTAATTTCCGCTTTTGACGGTCCGGTGCAGGATCCTAAACTGGTTTGATTTATGCAAACTGGCTATACTGACATTTGTCATTGTGACAGGCTCTCGTAGATTAAAAAGTAACCTACATCAGCAATTCTGTCACGGCCCTAAATCCAATTTGTATGTAATTTGTATTTGTATGTAAGAAATATGACAAAGTGATTAAAATAATATCAACGGAGCTGCTAGTGTCTGACGAGATGTGTGCAATTTACTGCCGAATCGAAGCCGACAACAGGAAGGAGATCAAATTTTAGTAAAGGGAAGGAGAAGATGTGCACTGCACACATGAGCTTGAAAGTTCATACGTTTTTTGATGTAACAATGGGAGAAGACAAACCAAAACTAAAACTGCACCAACATAGTAGCATTTCAGTTTTGAAGCTATCGAAAGAGGTGAGCTGAGAAACATAGATTAGATATCACGGAAACACAGCAGCAAAAAAAGTCATGGCATGCTTCATGCCCTGCTTCTTCTTGTTTAATGTTTCTTGGCAGTTGACAAACCAGCTTAGAGGTGCATTACCACCACCAAGTGGACTGGAATCGCTACACTCTCATTCATGGGCTCATTACGTTCCACTCGGGAGCGTCGGCTGAGTCAAGTATGTAACCTAGTGGTACCGGCCCAGTGTTTGGCTTAATATCAAACCATTTTGACATTTTTACACTGGCCCAACCCTACTCATAGCCGGACAATTAAAACGTTTTTCTTCACCATTTTCCATCAAATCATGAGTACAGAATTCAGGATTGATTGCCTGTACCTTCCTTCATCCTTCTTAATTCCCCTCACTTCCTGTGTCTCTTAGTTAATGAGTCATTGAAATCTGTGACTGATGGCCTTGTCTTGCTTCTGTGTTAATAATGTCGTTAAAATAGACCCATTGCTCAATGAGAAAATTGATTTATTGAGATTCTAGGCAAATCAGTATTGAGAAAGAAGAATGAAGCAAAATGTGGATGCCTCATTCAGTTGATTGCTATGGACACAACATTAAAAAGGAAGTGACAAAGCTAAAGCTGCCTGAATACTCCCATTTGGCAGCGTCTAGTGAAGGACAGAAGGATAAACTATCCTGTCGTATTCCTTGTCACTCTTAGTCAGGAAAATAAAATGGGAATGAGGAATTGTCTCAGTGCAGTAGATTAGCAGAGGGATAGCTGAGGAAGACGGAGTGGGAGATGTCCTGGTGTGTGTGAGGGCGGTGATGAAAAACAGCTGTTCGGTGAGGATTCAGCCGTGTTTGTATGTGCGAATGTACACACGACAGTAATATTTATGCAAGGACTAACACCTCACATAAAAACATGCAGCTTGCACAGATGAAAGGCAGTAAACGTTAATGGCAGGTTCACCATACATAATGGTGTCTAACCACAGGCATTTTTCTTGGGAGCCATCTGACAATAAGTGTTGCCACAGACAGTGAGTCAGGAGGATTACAAGTCAACGAAGAATCAGAAGACACAAAAACAGCCTGTGGAAATCAATCTGTGGATGGAAATTATTTAAAATTAGTTTTAGGATTATACATTATTGCTTTTATGGCTTTTGACAATGTATTCTTTTGTGAATAAAACAGTCATAAAAGTTAACTCGGGACAAAATATCGATACAGTAATATATTGTATCCCTTCTTCTTGTGATATGTTATCAATACAGAAATATCACTATTTCTTGTAAAACTCGTGACACATTGGACACGGAACAGACAGTCAGTGTTTGTGTGTGTTCACAAGGCACTAAGCTAAGACTTTACGCACTTTTTTGTTTCATCCTAGTTGTCAATTTCTGATTCTGTGGTGAAACTGACCCCACATTGCTTTTTTTAAGGGTCTCTTTCTTCTTCAGGTATACAGTCATATCACAAGTATCACAGAATCACTGTATCGTGATTAGGCCTCTCACGATTATTACACAATCACCATATCAAAATTATTTATAAATAATCGCGATTATTTTACATAATCATGATAATCGTCTCATTCACCTGTATAAAAACAGTTACTAAACTAACAGCAATATCACATTTTACTGTTAAACTTTTGCTCTTTTAATGACATCATCTTGAGTTGAATAGAGAAGTTGTGTTGTAGCGTATTTTTGTATTTTGTAGCTTGGTCCATTATTTCAATGTTGGACTTTGTATATTTGAGTCGTGCCATTAACAAAATTTTTTTTATTATTAACAAAAGGTAAGCATAAATACAATTTGGGTGCATAATTAAACTATATTAGACTTTGCTGTGGTGCCATAAAGTTAACGGACTAGACAATAATATCAGTTATTTTTCTGACCATTAATCGCCAACTCAAACTTCAATATCGTGACAGCCCTAATCGTGATACTGTTGTTGCCATGGGTAACGTATCATAATAGTATCGTTTCGTGAGTTACTCTATGATTTCGACCCCTAATGAAAGCTGTCTTTTTCAAAATTTCCTGAAGAACAAACATTCTTTGTAAAGTTCATGTTAAGTACAATTTCCATGCCAATAACATCCAGTATACACCACTTACAGTGTAATGTAGCCCATTTATGTTACAATTTATCCTTGAGAAAAATACATTATCATCACTGTCTCCCGCAGTCACATGGAGCTTTCAGATCAGTTATATTTCCATGGAGCTATGCTTAATCTGATCCCTGAGATAGAAGAGCATCAGCAACCACAAAGACTACAAAGGCTGCACGTGTTATGTTAATCCATCTCCCAGGAAAGTCCCGCTCGTATCAGCTATCCATGCTTTTTTTTTTCCTTTCTTTTGAGGACATTTAGATGGATAATCACTGGCAACCCTCTGGCTAGTTTCATCCAACTCCTTACTTTTATTTTACCTTCATCATTTTCCCTCTTCTTACTCTTTCTTAGCAGCATCCTTCTAGAATTTAGACACCTTATATGCTTTTGCTTTTGCTCTATCATCTATCATTCTTGCCCTTTCTTCACTAATAGTTTGACAAGAACAACATGTTATGTGGATAGCTTAATGCTCACACACTGGATCCTACCTAAAAAAAGGCATAGCTTTGATCCTACACTATTATCATTATTTAATAAACTGCCTATCAGCCCTTGCCTTTCTTAACCAGTGTCCTTGCACTAATTCCCCCGGACCATGTTTTATTCTGAAAGTAGACGCTGGCCTCTTAGAAAACATATGGTCCAGATGTCAGCACAGATGATGGGGCTGCATAGTCCTGACTACATCATCTGCCAGATGCACTGACATCTGCATGCATTGTACCTCTGTGGTCAATAGGAAATGGCCTTTTCAAACTAATTTAGAACGGTTTCGCACCGAGACTAAACAGTGGAAAAAGCTGGTAGTCATCAACTGCCTATATCCTCACCCTTACAAATGCTAAGAGGCCGGCATCCAAAATGCCTCAGATTTGTTTTGGTTTTAAAACAGTCACTCACAGCACCCACCTAATTTTAACAAATGACTTGCAAGTGTTGCAAGAGGAGCGAGAGTGAGTAAGTATGGAGGAAGCCCTGGAAACTAGGCACATTATTATGGAAACTCTTTTTTTTGGGTTGGACTGTTTTAGGCAGGCTCATGAGCTCCACTCATAGAAAAGGCTCTTGTGGTCCACAGTTTGCACAAAAAAAGACTTATCCAACCTATCTGGTCTATGGTTTGTGTCCTCCAAGATAAACTAATATCTTTTGAAGTTAACTTTTGTTACAGTGCTAATACAACATGATGAACAAAGATGCCTTTCATTAATACTACTTGTGACATAGGTTCTATGCCAGTCAGTGGGCCAGTGGGTCTATAATTTGGACTTGTAAAATCTCCTTGGAATCTTTATTATTATTATTGCCTTTGCTTTAATTACATTTTTAGACAGTAATAATTACAGCTTTCAGACTGAATGCATATATAGGATTCATCTGACATACAGTAGCTGTTCCACTTAGACCAGAAGACTTGAATTGATAATCACTTTTCTCGACCTAGAAATTAAGTTGCTAATAAAAGCATATGACATGCATAACATGTATGAATTATGCAGAAATGGACAAGGCATATAAGGCGTGTGTCAGGCTACAGTCTTTGTGGGTAAATAATTTTAATTTAGACTTGATATTTTGACAAATGAAAAGTCCCTTTGTGGGAAGTGGTGATATTCTTGATAAGACATTTTAGCCACAAAGGAGAGAATGTGGTTCAGTTCCTGTATTAGAGCAATAATTGATTCATCCTTGAGAATGAATCAATTACTGCACACTGGCAGGCTCAGAGAATCGATTCATGTTAAAAAAAAGGCAAATAATCATAACTCTGTTTTGCTTCATTGTTTCAGGCTTTATTCTTTGATTGTACTTCAGGAGGGAAAATGCACTTGACTCTGACACGGCCTCTCTAAACCATTAGGCTACTGAAAAACATGGTGAATTTGCAGGCCGGATGTTGACTGCTCTCGGGTCCATATCTATAGGAGGCTGACAGCTGCTCAGCTCTGGCCCTGCTTGCAAATTGTATCATTAGGAGGCATCATGAAACCGATCGTTCTCTCTGGGAATTCAAGTCCCGCCAAGAGAATTCAGTTCAGCCTCATTCTCACATTTCTTACCCTTCTTAATCCTTTCTCTGTTCACAATGAGATGTCCTTAATGGGCCTTGACTACTGACGAGAAAGGAATGGCCAAGTCTATAACTCGTATGTCATTCACCTTCTGTATTTACTTTCATCTTTATTTTTTCTTGTCTACTACACCCTATCTTCTTTAAACTCAAGTATATTCTCACCCTCCAGTAGTAGCTTTTTTCCCTACCTGCCTCCCCCCTGCCTTTCCCTCTTTCTGTTTTGGCTCCCTCATCCTCTTTCACCCTCACCCTCCCTCCTCACGTGGTGCTGAAGCTCTTCCTCCGTCCCCTCCCCTCCCCGTCTCTCATTCATGCACTGGCTTCATCTCCATTACGTTTGTCATGTGGCTCGCTCTTTCTCTCGTTCCGCAGCCTGGCCACTGATCGGATACATGCCACTGCTTTGTAAGTAGTTAGCCACGCTTTTTGTTTACTTTTCGCCTCCTTTCTCTTCCTACTCTTGAAAGCTCAAACAACTGTTGCTGTCTTCACAGTATGGCAGAGGACTGCCAGCATACTGACGGGCTCAGAGGCACAGATGGACAGGATGATAACACAAGACTTAAGAGTTCCAGAGAGAAATGATTGTGCATAGGGATGGATTAGATGAAGCAAAGTTAGCGGAAAAGCAGCAGAGAGGGAGTCATAAGATGGTCTATGTGTCATTAGCATTATCATCTCTTATCTTGAGCGTTAAGTGTGCAGAGAAGGGACTTATGGCACTGCTGGAACCTCCTAATTAAACTGGATGTGTTTTTGGACAGGCTGGCTCACGTCATTAAGAATTCTCAAAGCACTGAAGTAGATGTGGTTTTCTTTGTCACAGTTAAATGTTTTGGGGCTCAAGTATGACTGTGTCAGTGCCCATGAATGCCTTTTTCTGTGCTACTTCTTATCTTCATATACTGTAAGCAGAAAAAGAGAGAGCAAAGTGTTTTGTCCTCTTCATTTCTGTCCTTTTGTGCAGTACAAGAGAAGCTCGCACATCTTTTTCTCTCGCTTGTTCATGTTCGGATATTGAGTTTGTGTTAAAGCAGCTTGCTCGGTTTATAAAAATGTGGAAAAGAGAAGGTTTATCTGCTTACAGGGACTATAGTTTGCTCTCTGACTCTATTGTTTGCATTTTCAACACAGTCCTATACAGAGGGTATCCAAATTCAAGGATCATAAAATGGATTTTTCACAGGATTTATCTTACTATAAAAATGGAACCTGAGAGTAAAAGAGGAAAAATTAAAACTGAGATGGAGAGTGAATAATGTGACACATTTAATTTCTAAGCCCAGAAAAAGCAAAAGCAAAAAAAAAAAAAAAAAAACCAAAAGAAATCAATAGGAATCTGTGCCAGTTTCAAATGCTTTTAGTTTGAGTGTGTTTGATGATTTGTTTTCAGTTTAGTCGATCCAGTCAGTGTTTATCTCATTGCGTGGTGGTAGTGGTGAGTTGGTTCTGTTTTAATTTAAATCCATTTTTATTTCACTGAACAGTGTATTTAAATAAACTATGATTGAACTAGTGATCAGCTGACTTACAGCCTAAATAACCACCTGATAATAAACCTTAAAAGTGGAATGAAACTAAAATGGAGAATATCTTATTTTGGCGTAAAGCAAAAAACAGATACCTGCTTTAACGTATTAAACTTGATAAAGCAGGCATCTGTTTCCCCCACAGCCTTTTGTGACAAAGTGATGTGAAAATGAAGCTGTAAATATGAATAATCGTGTTTTTAAAAAGCTATCAATATCTACTGTAGTTGTAGCCCACAAAGCAGGTTTACAGGACATATTACATGGTAGAAATAGTTAGACATAGTGTATTTAGTGCATGTTCCTGCCTGATCAATTATAGGCCTAAAAAAGTCCTAAAACCTACTGTCGCTGTTTCCCATAATACTAAATTCTACTTTGAATCAAGAGTTCTGTTCAGCCCTGGTCGGAGGAAGGATACTGTAATCTTCTGCTGTATCAACTGCTGCAATGAAATAAGGATCCCCTGCCTCAGCTGACACCAAAAAACATTTGTTATCTTGAGAAGTCAATAACAAACTCGAAAATAAATCTTTCATTTATAGAATCCAAATATTTATCTGCAGTAACTCCCTCAAGACAACTTCCTTGGAATTGTTTAGTTATTGTGATGTATTGTTGTAACACAGAGTTAAAACAGGCAGTTTTGGACCAAAATCTAAGCACAGATGTCAATATGTTTATTCTACCATTTAAGACATTAACCACAAACTAATGTGCTGGGGAAATTGTTTATATTATGGAAGCTGCAAAGTATTTCATTGGTGTTAGATGTCCAGATGTTTTTTCTGACGATTTAGTAACTAACAGAGATAGATTCTATTATTATATAGCTACATGATGTTTCTCTCACACACCACAGTTTTGGATTCATCTTTTATTTTATTTTTTTTCCTATTATTTTCACTGGAGAGCCCCTCACCACAAATAGTCTGGCACTAAAAATTGAGAGCAATGATGGTTGTTATGGAGACAAGCTAGGGCATAACGACATGATGAAATGATGGAGATGGAGATAAGATGGAGAACCAACCATTCTGTTGACTACGGTTGTAATGTAAATTCATGATGTAGGACTGACTGTGTGTTTACCGTAAGTTACAGCAAATACCGACAATTTCCTTGTCTGTGAGGCGTCAACTCTGCCACTAAGCTCGGGATGTTAAGTGATGATTTGTCTGTGGTCTTTCCCTCAGCCCTGTTGTTTTGTAAATGCTTGTTGTGTGAGTCTGTGTACTCAACCACAGACTTATCATATATCCAACACACCATACTTAAGAAAAACACAGGTCTTAGATCTTAAGACGAGCTTGCATGACAATGCCTTACATTTCTTGGAGAATGAAGACCAAAAACAAGAGAGGCAAATAGCAAGTTTTGTAATTTGTAGTTTGTGTCATTTAGTAATATTTACCAAAGTGGTATTTTTTTTGGCATGGTGTCATTGCTATTTTAAGGATAAGAAATGTCTTGTTGCTGGATCAAAGAGTAGGATAGAATTCATGTCGAGAGATTCAGAGACTGAACGAAAACTGAATGGTCCGTGACATTTTGGATACCATGCCTCTCTGAGATAGTTTATGTATGTATGTATGTATTTATTTTATGTATGTATTTTTACTGCTGTTGAAACGTCATTGAACGAGACACCACACTAGGCCTTCACCAAAAACATTATTATATGTCAGAGCAGGAAAAGCCCAGGTTAAACTAAAATCAGTAACGAGTGAATACTATTTTTCATAGCTTCTTTAGTGTCAGAATTTTGTGCATGCTTGCTCACAGTAACATTTGAATACAACAGAGCCACGAGTAGTATATTTTGTTTCATGTTTAAGCAAAATGTATTAAAAAAAACAGTGTTGCCACAGTTTTCGGTGTACAGTACATGTGTAGATGTTGAGCCCTCACCCCAGACTAGACTGTTTGACAAACAATGCAAGCGGCGTTGTTCGGGATGTTTTCAAGCCTGGTGATTGTGGTCACTTGGTATGCGTTGCTTGACAGTCATGTCTGTAATTGATGAATGGCTGGACTTTACACTCATTAAGTCCATAATCCTGATTTCAAATCATTATGCTTAATATGTTGTTTGTACTCTTGTTCCCATATTTGCAGTCTGTTGTATTTTATTTCTGCACCGTCGTGTTGTTGCCCTGCAGTGTTTCCAGTTGCTTCGACTGTAAGCTATTGTCACGGTCTCTCTGCAGTCTGTGTTAATGACAGTGAGTCAGCAAATTATTCTCACAGATCTGCTCATCTGGGAAGGGTGAAGGTGTTCTGGGGGGGTCGACGAAAAGGTTCTTTTACACCTGAAAAGATTCTCATGCTATACATTCAATCACGATGGTATGAATGCCCATGTGGCAGAAATAGTGTCACTCAGAGATGGAAATGTTTAGCTTTAAACTGAAGCACGTTTTTAGAGTATCTTCCAATTCAAACAGTTTATGTTCGCTTTCATTAGATGCATCAAAGAGAAGTTACGCATGGCTTTGCAGTGAACAAACACTGAGAGTTTCAGTCATAACACCAACAGAGAAATTGAATCACCTACAGTTACTCTGGATATTGAACATAGCTTCCAGACAGCAGCCATAGCAATCAGTATTCTCAAGACAGCCAGTCATGCTTTGAAAAAAGCCCTCAGACATGCGATTAAAAGCCTTTTGCTGCCGAGTGTGCCAGTTAAGAAATTCAAACTGTTATTATGGTGTCAAAGTGGCAACACACACTCCTACCTGCACCTTTTAGATGAAACAAACCAACAGTATGCTAGGGCTGAGTCCTGTGGAAGGGAATTTACAGGTAGCAGATGGATTACTGGAACCAGCTGTTGTTTACTACAGAGATACTGCAGTTGTATTAAAGTCTACCGAACTGTACAAAGCAAACGGTTGTTCCACTTGTCAATAATCGCGCAACTGTTTTTACTGTTAAACACACTATGTATTTTCTTCCACTGGGCATCTTTCAGTGAAACAATAGCAGATTACATGAATCGCTGTGCGTTGCACATACACAACTTCCCTTATAGTGTTTTACAATAAAAGCCCTAAACGTCTATAATGCATAACAGAACTTAGTCACTCAGAAAAATTCAGTAAGAGGTAACTTAATAGAATAGCTTACGGCTTCATTCACATCACTTTAGTGTTGTGGTACTGTCTGGAGATTGGTCTTGAGACTGGTCTCATGATTGCTGAGGTGGACAATAAAAAATGTAATTATAATAATTGTTCATTAGGTGTCATCATTAAATCTGTGGAGGTTGGAGGAAAACATTGCCCAGTAGAGAATAACAGTTGGTCAAACAATTGACCAAGCGTTTATTTATACTATCTGAAACGTGTGTGAGGATACAAGTGGGCACACTTAAACCACAGCTATTTGAATCTCAGGATGTTTTTCAAACCCCACAGTGGCATTAAGGAAGCTGTAGATGTTTAGACTCACAGTAATGACGTTTATTCATAATATGGGCTCGCTAGTGTCCAACAACAGAGTTATCGCCACAAAAATTCCAAGGATTTTCTCTCATCCCCATTCTGACAGACCGTTTTTCTATTCTAAAGTGGAGAAATGGCTTCATAAAAACCCAAGGCTTCCAAGCTGAGTGTGGCTATTTTTATCCTCAAAACAAGATGCTTCGTCCTCGGATGAATTAATGCAGACCCGTTTTTAAGATGCAATTCCTCACGCGGGGGGGAAGTGGTGTGTTATTTTCTCATTTTCCTTGGTTTCAAAGCAACACTAATGGAACCACCTATTTTGTCTTCAAATAGAACACCTCAAACAGATCCTGAGGCAAAAAGAGGAATGTATTTAAAAGGCAGCTGAACAATTTCATTCACAGAAATTGTGTCCCTTCCTCATGGTCTGCATTAAATCCACTAATTGGATTTTGGATTAGGAAAACTGCTATGATGAAAACTCCATTTTCATCATGGGACAATGTAGATGCCTGCGTGCCTCTCCAATTATAAATAAATGAATATTATTTTTTTAACAATTTTAAACATGACAGACCTGTGGATTATGTGCAGAAACCGACACAGAATCATGACTGCCTGGCAGTTTTCCTAAAACCCTAAGGCACAAAGCGTTCTACTACACAATAGCTTCATATACAGTCTGCGTTGTGCCTTTTGGTTCTGATGCAACACAAAAATGTAGAAGATAATCTCTGCAAACAAATTTCCATGGGTGCAAAATATACCCACATATATGATAGCATCTACATCGAAAGCGGTTCACATACTGTACTGAACAAATCCAACAAGCATTGTAGATGCAGAAAATGTGTGAGATTTTAAAACCGTTTCAGGGAGTTATTGTTAGTTATTGATGATCATTTTGTATTGTATGCCAAGCAAGTAAAAGACAGCCTTTGACTTGCAGTATGTCTTTGAAGTGGATGTTCTTGTTGATAACAACCCAGTGACCACAGGATCAAATATAGATCAACATCATTCCATGTCTCTGTTTGTTAGATATACCCCAGTGCTAAATGTACCAGTAAATCTGATATGTGTTCTGCAACGCCTTGCCAGAACAATGACTTACTCTTAAAATGAGCCATGATGTTAAGAGATCAGCCTCAGGCGAAAAAACAAAAAAAACCCCCAAAAAACGCAAGTATCCTCTTCTCCCCCTCTGTCTCTGTTTTACTTACTGTTTCCCTTCCTTCGCTCTCCCTCTTCATTCCTGCTGTCACACTCTCACAAATTTAGTTAATCTTTCTGTTTTTCTCTCTGTCTGGCTCTGTCTCTCTGTCATCTGTAGGTTCCAGCAGTAGGTGCTCTCAGCTTCGCCAACTGGGACTCCATGGATGCCAACGCTGCTGCCTGAATCATTGCACTGTGAGTTTACTCTTCTTCTGTCTGTGTGTGTGTGTGTGTGTTGCTTTTTGTCCATCTGTGTTTTTCCCACGTCTTCGCAGGCTTTTCATGCTTGTTTAGTCAGCCTGTGTGGCATGCACACTTGAATTAATGACATTCCAAACTGTCTGTACTCTGCAGTAGCAGCCTCTCCACAACTTTATTTGTGGTACTGTTTTGAATTGCAAGGATACATTTTTGTGACTCTAAAGTTGATGCCAAGAGTCTAGTTAGTCCCCATGGACCAGTGTCGTGCTGTGATTAGTCTCTCATACAGTGTTCATTATTCTGCTCATTCCGTTCTCTGCTCTAGCGCACTCTGTTATTAATATGGCAATGCTGACTTTCTGCAGAACAAAACCTGTTTGTGTCAAGCCAGTATTCTCGTTTTACTTAGTGACATTTTACAGATTTTATCTCCAAGGTTTGCATTTAATTAAGTGGTATATGATTTTACAACAACTTACCATACTCTGTGCCGTCATCTGTTTCTGTTATGCTGGTACACTTCGTCATACTGAATACCTAGAAACACACACATAGAAGAACTGGTATCCTGTGAATGTTGTGCCAACGCTGCATAGTAGTTGTATCATGACGTTAAGCTGATAACAGAAGAACTGTAAGGCCAAAATGCATGTATTAGACGTCATTTGAAAGGCAACATCTTCTAATTTCTGTGTTTAGCTAAAATACAATCTAAACTACATCAGTTTCACCCATGCCAGTGCCCGTATTCTTTTGGTTTGACCACAGACAGTGTTATTTAGGTGACGATCGCATGTCTGTCGGTTTGCACGAAAGGTGAAAGGTTACAACTCTGGTTTAGTAATTGATTTTTTTTATTTGTCTATGGTGCACAGCCTTCCTAATCTGTACAGTTCTTTGTACTTTGGTGGGTTTTGTTGATGGCTTTCCGAACATTGTCATGCACTTACTATCTTCCTAATGATCTCTGTTTCCATATGTCTCAGTACCAGCTGGGCAAAAAGCAGCCATCTGTGTTGCTGTGTCCCAGCAGGTTTGGGTCCTGCTCTTTTTTTGCATGTGCTTGGTCTCTACAGCTTCCACCACAGATGTTACTGTGTGCATTTGATACTGTATGTACAATACTTGGCCTTTTACAAAGGAATGTCTGACTGCTATTTTCTCTTCAGTTTCATCTGCAGTATTTGCTTTTTTTGGTACTTACTTTTATGAAATCATAAAGACACACAAGGGCTGAACTGAATATATTTTTACAGTATAATTTAAACCGCTTGCATGGAGCAATGCATAGCCCATAGGCAGCCAAATAATGCCTGGCACTTAATACTATGTACTACACAATACTGTTAGTTGCAAAATAATTCCAGTGGTAACATAATTGCCCTACAGGGATAAACAAACAAGTTGTATTTTTTTTCACTGTTTTTTGCACTTTCACAGATACTCAGCTCTCATAAGTGTTGGATAAAGTTGCGTTAATTCTTGGGAATCCTTGAGGCACTAATGACTGCATATGTGTACGTTGTGATATTGATGCTGAAACAACATATTTTTTTCATTTCTCCACTGTGCCAAAGAAAAAAAAAAGGAGAATGAGAAGATATCATATAGTAAGCAGCAAACACTGCCTGGCAGCCTAACCAAGCAGTGTGTGAAATCTTATTTTTGATTTTTTTTTTCATTTAATGAGACCCATAAGGCTCGATTTCATACACACCAACTCACATGGTTTGGGGCAGCATGGAGGAAGTGAGGAAGATGAAATGCTTGCTCAGGCGACTGAGGAGGTACTGTACCTCGTGTAAGCTGCCATACAAAGTACAGGCTTCCAAAGCCTCTGACCCACAGGCATCTTCTTGCCATCATCTTCCATGCATTTCACCTGGAAGCAGCAGCGGAGGATGGCATTAGTGCTCCCTGCTGCCTCTGCCTTCTCCGGGAACCATTAGTTTCTGCTGGCGTTGGTTTCTTTCGCGCTTGGCAGTTAAGAGCAGGGAGGTGTTCAGTGTTCAGTGTAATTGGATGATGTGGTATTGCCTTCCGAGCTCTTGATGCCAGCGTTCATTTCTTGGCTCACACCTCTCATCACCCTCGTCAAAGCCACCAAGAGAAATGATTGCTCACATTGCAAAAATAAAAAGTATGTGTCTGTCCAAAACCAGTTGTTATAATATACTACAATTAAAGATAGTGGTCTGGGATTTTTTTGTTTTTATTAGTATTTAAGTATTTTTTTTGTAGTTTTTTGCTTGCTATCATCCCTTGAAGGGGTTTGTGAAATACCCAAAAATACCAGCTTCACAAACTTAATCTTTTTTCCTAATACAGGTCAGGCCCGCACAGCTGTTGCGAGTCTTCATTTACTGCTGTTGAGTTTCTGGAGCTGGTCTTTTTTCTTTTTTTCTTTTTTTTTTTTTAACTTGGATGCTTGACAAGTTTTAAGACAGAAGTGACTCGAAGTTATGGAATATTCTATTAACTCCATATCCCTCCATATGTTTTATTTTACTTCTTGAATTATTTTTTGCATCAAAGCTTGACACGTTTTGGAATAAAAACAATGATTTCACTTGGTACAAAAAGGCAGCTGTGAATGCTTTTCGTAGTGGAGCCAGATTTCTGGATTAACATAGCCCTTCTCCAGAGAGCACAGTTAGCAGGCAGAGAAACAGACAAAGCCATGGTTAAATCATTAGTGAAATAAGCCATTCCCCCATTACCTTCAGCCTTACACAGCCCAACACCACCTTGGGAAAAGAAAGGAAATTTCTACATTCACAAAATCACTGTTTCTTTTTACTGGTTCTAATTGCAGTCTGTTATCAAATCTGTTCACTCTTCTTTTTTCTCCCAGAGTTGAGGACTGTAGCAGAAGCAGCTGATTGTTCTTCGAAGAAAGTAGGACGAGTTAGCAGCTTCACTTTTGTCTTGGGGCTGTTTCTGTCTTCGGTAGCTTGAGATATTCTTCCTATACATTCACTTCCTTGTGTCTCCAAACCATAAAAAACTAATTAGTTTCTTTTTTTGTCCATATTTTATCTGCATGAGATCTTATTACCATGCTTATCTGTACTCTGTAAAATTGGATATATGCACCATTTTCAAAACAAACCCTGCCGTTGCGCTGTTATTGTACGTAGTTTTCAAAGGTTTTTCAAACCCTAACGGTCTGACATAGTTATCGAGTTGTTGCTACTTTCTTTTTTTCTTCTTCTACAAAGCTGGTTTTAGATCTGGATAGAGTAAGTGGGTTGAGACTACACCTGACAAAATGAGTCTATGAGATGTGATATAAAAGTCAAAAGAATTTGCTGTGATCCCAGCTGATTGCTGTTCACTGCACCCCCACCAGCAGCAGCAGCAGCACAGGAATATCCAGCTCCCCGTGTGACGCTACCTTGGATGTTTCCCGGTGCCAAACAAGCCTCTGCTCCACAGGGGGAAGGGGAGTAGAAGCAAGGAGGATGTTAGTCAGGGGGTAGAAAACTGTCATGAGCTCTCCCCACAGTCCCCTCCAACCTGCCCTTGGCTAATCACTGTGTCAGTTTTACAACAGTGTGGAAAGTGTGAGTGAGTGAAACTGAGAGAGTGAGAGTGAATGAGCGTATGTGTATGTGTGAGAGAGTATTTGTGTGTTTTTGTGGCTGTGTGGGGGAGAGAAAGATAAAAGAGAAAACTGCGAGAGAGAGAGAAATCGCATGATAATATTGTTATTTATAGCCCTGTCGTGTATGACGTTAAACCTGTTCGGTGTTTCAGGCGTATTCAGGTAACGTAGGGTTTAAATGCTACAGATTGTGTGTATGTACTATTGATTTCACATGTGCTTTTCTAATATTTCCCAGCATATTAAAACAGGAATGTATAAACATTTTACCGATGTAGTTTTCTGCCTTTCAAGCCCAGTGTTTCATGCATTCATGTATTAATACAGAAACCACACAAGTTTGGTTCACAGCAAGCAAAGAGCCTTCAGATCTGTTCCTTCCTTCTTTTTGAATGTTTTCTTTTTGGTTAATGGTAGACTTTTTTTGTGTCCTCTATATTTATGACGTTTTTAGGGATTTTTGGGGTCGTTTTAAAAATGGAAACATCTACCATAACATGGATTTTGCTCTCGTCTCTTGACTTTCGACATTTCAGACATTTTTTCTTCGTATGTTTTCCTCCCCAGAGCTACAAAGTACAAAGCCAAGCCTCTAATCTTTGATGATATCGTGTTGCACATTTTTACCTGCTCCAGTGACAAGGATGTTGTGAAGAGCATGGCAGCACATACTCTGATTTTTCTGGAATACAGGGAACATTTTGTTCCTGTAAAAGATCAAGTAAAGTGCACAAATAAATTTATGTAAAAGCTCACAGAAGCTGTCTGTAAGCACTACAGAAGCAGCCTTGTATTCATTTTCAGTCTAACAAGCTTAATAACATCTATTATGGCAATTGGTTATAATAAACATTCTTATTATAACCAATATTATGTCTAATAATGGATTTAAGTAAAATTTGAGGATTTCTGGCTTCAGTCAACAAGAAACCTCTCAGTACTGTGACCTTATAGTTATCAGCCACAGATATAATATTTTGTATTTATTTATATAGATAAATAGATAAAAAGAGAGCGATATCACAGTTTTGATTTTAGTATTTTGTATTACATGCTCTAGATTACAGTTACAGTTCATCTTTAGGCTCAACACCATATTTTATTTACTTTTCTATATTTGTATATGTAGCCCATGTTGGAATTGTAGCTTTTAACTTACGTCTCCAGAGAAAAATCTTTTTAACTGAAATGACTTTTCCCAGATCTAATGATTGCAGTTGGTCTGTAGTGTAAGTTTGGGGAAGGTCTTCCAGACTCCACAACCATGCACCTAAGTCTTCCACAAAATGCTAGAAACCAAACAGCACCTAAAGCCGTCTGAAAACCCTGATGTTATGAATCTCATTCTCAACAATATTTCCTTACATAAAGAAACTAAAAGTATTTACTTCTCCTTAGAATGGAGGTGGTCTTTACTGTATGTTGTTTTTGTGTGCATTATCCACTCCCACACATCTGACTGTGTCTCCTCTGCCACTTCGCTGGTGTTTGTCTGGAGGCCAGTGGGTTGGTCTCCCCAGAGATCTCCACTGGCTTTTTCCCAGCCCAAACTGTAACAACTCTCCCATAACTTGCACAATACCACACACTGCACAGGAATGTGCTCGCTTTTGTCCTCTCCTTCTTTTAGATTCGCTGTCCTGCTCTCACTCCCTCTTTGTTATTGGTTGTCTGCCTCTGTTCCTCTAATCTCAACCTTTTTGTTATTATAGTGTAATTGATAACTATTATAAATTAGTTTGAGTTAGTTTTGAAACTTCATATTTAGCCTTCAGACTTGGTTAGGTTTAGTTGACTTCAAAATTAGGCCCTCGAGTGAGCCTTCATTATTACCGCGAGATGTCAGATTTTTATTGTGATGTTTACTTCCCTCACTGAAAAGTAGTAAAGTCTATAATGCCGTTTGTCTATAATGGTTTTGGAGGGGACAGAATTATTTTAGAGAAAAAGCAGGATGAACAATCAAATGCTAATAACCAAAACTTCCCGTAGATTTAATTTTGACAGTGTTGTCTGGTTTTGCACTGGCATTTCCAACTTTTATCTGTCAGTGAATCAGCTATGCGAAGTGAGCCTATAATGAGGTCGTTTGGTTGTCACATTACTCACCACTGTCTGTCAACACCGGTGCTAAAAAGGCTTGTAGAGTTGAGGCTTGTAGTTGTTTACTCTGGGAAGGCTTTAGGTTTGGAAGAAGTACAAGAGAGCCCTAGTACATGTTGAAAGAGCCGTAAAAATCTGTGCTCGAATCGCGAGCTCCTGAATATGTTCCTCAGTGTTTCATCGGCTTCGTTTTGGCAGGAGGAGTTTCGATGTTGAGTTTTTTTTTAAACGGCAAGATATTTTACCTGCATTATTGGGCTACAACTGAAAAACGGCATGTACACTAGCATACTAGCTCAAACAATTAAACCATTTGTTTTCCCTTCAAACATTAAATAGACAGTATGTTATGTAATGTGTATCCTACTGTCGTGTGGGGCTGTCACGATATGTGTGAAGTGTTTTTAAATGTTGACTTCACTAGAGTCATGTGTAAAAGATGTTGAAATGTCGATGTAAAAGACGAAAACGACATCAAGACAAAAACTACGTAAAAGACGCAAGATGAAAATGACGTAAAAGACAAATATGACATAAGACTTTCAGACCGTGTTTAACAGTGTTTCGACAACAGAAAGGTCAGTTTGTGTACATTAGCATTTGAATGGTTTGTTTCATGCGTCTTTTAGTTGGTGACGTGTTGCTGACTGTAAGTTGCTGTTTGTAAATTTCGGTCCTGAGGAGATGTAAAATTTACTTTTTTGGGGTCTTGAGAATTATTGGAGGTGCTGTATGTTTTTACACACTTGGATTGTATCTCCACACATTCCTTACTCAAGTAAAAGTACAGAAAAACACTCTGGTGAAAGTAGAAGTAAAAGTACAAAAGCTACTGAGCCTCACATCATCCACGTTGTATTAGTTCTCCCGGTCTCTGACATGTTATTAACGTTTTGTCTTGTTACGTCACTGTATCTGTCATGCCTGATATCGTCTTTTCTATGTGTTGTTGTTGTTGTCCCATCCACGTAGGTTGAAATTGGTCTTGATGTTGGGAAGATACGCTAAAAAATAATTGATATTCCCCCTTGAATGCATTAAAAATGCAGCAAAGAGCCTGTTTTGAAAATGTAAGGAGTAGAAAGTACAGATATTTGTGTTAAAATATAAAAAGCGGTCAGAAAAATAAACACACAAGTACAGACACCTGACCACCTCTGGACTGTATAAATGTGCTCACAGCTTTTACTTGCTATTATAAGTTTGTCCCTTGAGTTGGCCTGTCTTAACTGTTTTACTGTTGCTGTTTTTCCTCTTGTTTTCCCTTTCGTCTCGCTGTCACCGTCTCACTTTCTTGGTATGCAGAGTTTGTATGGATGGCTCTTGTGCAACACAGAACTGCGTTACTTCTGCTGTGTGGATTCAGGATTATAACCCACTGAGGCAGCTGTTTTAGTGTTTTCACACGTGATTTCTGTTTTTGTCTGAGGATGTAGTAGATTTAGAGTCGCCTCCTCTGTGGCTCAGCAGAACCTTGACACCAGGTCCTATACTATATATATGTGTAAAGTCCAGAATGGGCTTATAAAGCTTCTTTACTAGTGTTCAAAAGTGTGTGGAAAAAAAAGAATTAGATAAACTGGAGAAAAACGTCTTTTTTTTTCCTTCACTCTTCCTTTTCTGCCTCCCTTGGTGGTCTATATCAGCTCAGTAACTTGTTTGGATTGTGGAAGTTCTGTTGTTGATGACATACATACCATATCACTCATTTGGCGGTACATACATACATACATAATCCTATTATTAGGATTTGTGCATATTTTCTCCTGCACTTTTTTTCCCCTTGGCATCTCCTGAAAGCTTTAGTGTTATGATTTACCCTTCAGATTAAAACCAAATTACTGAACACTAAACACATCAATCTCTTTAGCGAATAAATATTAATTATATGCACAATGGCAAGAGTTGGCCATTATCTGTTTATGGAACTTGTATCTGTTTAATAGAATTTATCGCTCACTGTGAGAAACTGTCTTTTGTTCCACTGGCATTAGATGGTTTAATCCATCCTCGTGAACATTAGCATCACGCTCATAAAAAGTGAAAACCAGAGCCAGAGACTTTAAGTAGTGATTCCAGTGTTGAACTCCTCCATTTACTATGAACAAGAGGATGATACGACTCTAACTTTTTATTTCACTTTGCAACTAATGAGATTCACTGCATATTAGACTGCTATTAACTTTCAACCCTTTCAAGAGATACAAGATAGTTTGAAGTCTCTTTCTTGGCTCTTGTCCGTTGCAGTCTTGGGGTTCTTTTGACACTTTTCCTTATTGACTCGTCTTCACGTTATAGACTGAAGTTGTACTTCTGTTTTAGTTACAGGACTCACATACATTTTTGTCTGCCTGTCAGCGTTCATAGAGTCTATTTCAATAAAGAAAGGTTAATACACAGAGATGACTTTTCACTTTCACTTTAAAGATAATGTTTTTTCAGTCCGCTGAACCTGTACTCCGCTCTTAAATGAGAGCACACATTTTGTGTCAGCTGAATATTTGATTTTACTCAAAGCACAACTTCAGTTGAGCAGTTAATGAGTGTCATACTTGGAGAAAATCTCCTTGAAACTGGAGTGACATAGAGTGGGGTAATTTTGGCAGAATGTCTCTGTGGACAGAAGCTGAAATTTGGTAGAAATTGGGGATTATGTGGAACAAGTCAGCCATGACTCAGAAGGGGTTTGCAGCTAAAATTGAAAGCTGGTTGGCATGTGCTTGGACTTGTGTATACATACACTCTGTCACACTTACTAAAAGCAGATTTTACCGGTCATTGTAACACAGATAAAGTCATTTCACATTATGTGTTCTGTTCTGCGTTGTATTTTGCTTGTATCTCAGACAGTTAATGCACCCAAGTGCTAACTGAACTTTGAGTAGGTACTGTTTGAAGGTCATCAGTTTAAATCCATGGATGAGCTGAGAAAATCTGAGGAAATGAAGCAGTCTTTGATATATTTACTGCTGTCAGAGTGCCCTTCACCAAAGTGCTGTACTGCTGCTCAGAGCGCTTGCTGGTTATACTTCAGCTGTGGGTATGTATGATGTAAAACATGGTAGAAGATGCACTGGGATGTGATTTTGACAGTACAAAATAAACCCGGAGCCAATATACTCTATTTGACATGTCATGGAGGGATAAAACGATAATTATTATTCACGTAATGGGTGTATTTTGTTTACGTCGTCAGCTAAAACACTTTCAAATGTTTCAGTGTTTTATTGTTTTTCTCTGTTTTGACTCATGAATATATTGATGTCGAACAAACATTTCATCGTTCTAATAATTAGTTTGAACTTTCTACCTCTTTATTTCTGAAATGTTCAGCTACTTGGCATGTGTTTGTCATGTTCTGACCATACGGTTTAAACGTTTAAAACTGCATGTAACCATTTGGTTTCTTCAACTTTGACTCTGGACCAAAAATCAACCTTTAAACTGGAAAGAAGTAATGAGTCGATATTTATCATGATAATTATTGGTATCGACTGACATTTGTGGCCGTACTGCCCAGCCTTACGTAAATAAATTGGCCTTAATTACCTTGTCACAATATGTATCTGTCATGCTAAGTATAGGTACTTTTCATACTCCACGAGAGAGTAGTAACTAGTGTACACTTTATAGGTTTGAAAACTTGTACTTTATACTATGAAACAGAAATAATAATGGATTGCGATTAGTTTTTATTTTATACATCTTCTTACATTCAATTGAGTAACTGTTGTGTTAGTAATTGAAACTGAGCAAACACCAAGAAAACGGATCAAATAAAATTATTTGTGTATTACCGCAGGCACCTTCTTGATGACTACTAAAATACTTCCACTGGGGTTTGACAGATATGCAATTTTACACAGCGTTTTAGCTCTCATAGTTTACAAGTTGCTTAACTCTGTAGCATGAGGCATGTTAAAAAGTAAAATAGATGAGCTACTCCATCGCTACAGTGCCTTTTATGGTTCTTGGCCACTTTTGTGTCATGTGTATGATGTTGGGTTGTTTTTAAATAACTTGAGCTAGAGGACACTGGCTTACTGTTGCCTTAACAAACAGCAGAGTACACAGCTCTCTCCAAATGCAGCAGCAGTTCCATTTCTATTCTGCACTTGTCTGTCCCACTGCCACGGCTGTCTTATCATTCAAGCCCTCTGCCATAAAGCAGCAGAAAATCCCATATCCCATCTCCTCATGGCTTCAGCTTTCAGCCTCAGTTATTCCACTATTATGTACCAGGCTCAGCGAGCTCCCTCTCCCTCTCGGCAAACGTGCTCTGGATGAGGAATGAGCCTCCGTCCTCAGCATACTGACTTGTCTCAGGGGAAAAACGTTGCCTCTCTGTGGAGAGGCGAGCATGGCAGAACCTGATTTGAAATTATTACATCTTTGATTTGGATGACGTAAAGGTACATTTCACAGAGTCTAGCAGTCACTTTTTTTAGTTTTTGCCCTGAATGGTCTCCTGATGTCCTCATGTACCTGTAAATATCCTCAGAAAGTACTGTATCAACATTGAAATTACGGCGTCGTTAGGATCATCATTAGGGCTGTGCAAACAACAGACAACAGAAACCCATTTTCCATTGTGTCACAAATCAGGCTTTTTATTTTTCAGCATTTGGACAACACTTGACAGGCAGGAAATTTGCACGAAGGCTACACAAACATGAATATTGTTTGTTAAGAGAGATACAGATTCTTTTGACCATTTTATCAGGGTTTTTCCTGGCTCAGAATGATGCTCAGGTGATAACATCCTGATCATGTGTTCTCTACCTTCAACTCAAGCTTATTACAATTATATAATTGAAGAAATTATCATGTTAAAGCACAAGGTAACCAGTTTTACAGTCACTTCTTCAAGTCAGTAAAATGAGAGAATTTATGAAGTTACTATGATCACAGATTTACTGATTATCTAATCTCCACAGTTTGAACAGATGGGAACATTTGCTGGAGGTCTTGATGTAAAAACAAAAAAAATATCAGCATGGTAAACCCTTTTGGTACCCTGTAAGAAAGTTTAAAAGCCTCCTTTAAACCAGCAAAGTCATATTACTACAACAGCACAACCACGTTGGTGTTATGCAGCAACTGCTGTTACAAATGAATGTAATACTTTTTAGAAAGTAGTGTTGTTGTGAAGACCCCCATCAGAGTTTTGTTGTCGTTATTAAACCCTGCCTTTTATGTATTTTTAAGTTTACTTTATTATTTTTATATTTTGCAGCACACAAAGGTTGAGTATAATTCAAAATGTAATAAGAAATAGCGCTTTACATTTGGTCATTTCATAAAAATGAGTTGTTGAATTGATGTTCTATATCGTGTGTGTACTATTATCTGCATATGAGATTTTGCTCATCTTGCACAGCCCTAGTATTCATACAGTCCACAAGAATAAAGAGTAAAATACATGAACGTTTAGCATCATATAAGCCTCAGACAGCTAGTGCTTCATTAAGGCTGATCAGTAAAACTAATAAAACATCTCAAACTATAAACAACACTTGCATAAAAGCTACAATAATTGCACAACCTACAGTTAATGTTCCAACAAGAGTGTTTGGAGAGTAGTTAAAAGATATTTTTATGTAATATTCACATGGTCACATTGTCAGTTTACTGCTATGAAACTATGTCAGTCTGGGTACTAGCAACAAAATGTTCACCGTGCACAGATTGATGATAGCTTAATTAATTGCCTATATATGAATCTGTCCTTTTTGTTTATTTGGAGTTGTTGTCCAAATAAATGTGAGGCTAGGATTACCAGGATTACATTCGATTATGTTTCATGATTGTACTGCAGTGGTTGAACAAAAAAAACAAAACTGTTATTTTGAACGTAGGGCCTTTGGGGCTCTGTATTTCCCAGACAACATCCTATTGCCATTAGCACTGCTTTGCAAAAAGGAACATTTGCAAATAAACAAAAGCAAACCCAAAGTTTTATAGAGGAGATATCAATTAAAGTATCTTTTTCTCTCTCTGCCTCACAAACTCTCATTAATTCTCTCCCCGTTCCCCGCAGTTAAATGTTCTCACCGCTCACACACATACTTGACACGCACTCACAGACGCCATTATCGATTCCCCTTCTCTCCATCAGGGGAGTCAAACTCCCAGGGCCTCGCCTCTCTCAGTCAGGATGAATTTAACCAGGTGGAAACAGGTGTAGAAATGGGCTTTTGGTGGTGGTACTCCTCTGTGGTTGAAATGTACTGATTGCTAAACGCACAGTGACATTTTCGCAGTCTGTCTCTTCTTGATCTCCCTCAAACTGACTATTTCTCTGGCATGTTGGTCCACTGAGCTATAACTGATGAGACAGGTGACAAGGGGAGCCTTAGGTGTATAAGATAAATAAAAAGATGAAGGATTCTTTAGGTAACTGAATATTACCTTAGCCTCACCTGTGATTAGGGAGGTGCGATAAAATTATGTATAATGTGATAATGCTGTCAGTTTGAAGAGTATCCTGATAATGACTGAAGCCTGAAGAAAGAGGGTTCATTTGTTATGTTTAAGAATATTAACATGGGCCTGCATTTCCACACTCTCACTGTAATGGCACATATAAGCACATGTATTTAAACAAAGAAAAAAAATATATATATAAATGTTCCTGTTTAAACAACCCTCATAGCTGTTCGAGTCTACACATTTCTGTGTTTGCAAAGGGCACATGAACACACCATAAGGCCTATAGGACAGTGGTTACCTCACTCGTACGTGACTATCATGTTGCCTGCGTCCCCTTTTTATTTCACCGTCCATATTAATAACCGATTAGAGCAGCAGGCTACAAGAAAGGTGCATGTGAGGCGCATGTCTTTACATCATACTGGAAGTATTCTACATAACTGACACCTTTCACTAGACTGTATCTGAATGCATCACTGACATGAAAAAAATCATTCTGGTCATCTGGTCAATCATTTTCTCTCTTTCTGTTGCTCGCAGGTTGAGTGAAAATCACGTGACTGCTTGAACCCTTCACTCTCCTTAGAAACTAAATTTATGACAAAATGAAATCATATTGACAGTATATCAGAGGGGAAACTCAGGTAGAAAGTAGGGCTGGCAGCAGCAGCTCTGCAGCAGTAAACACGTAGACGGTGTGTACATGTGTAGCAGTGCAGTGAAGCAGCCACACAGGTGACGTAGGCAGTGTGTCCCTGGCCTATGGTCTGGGACATGATTGTCAAACATCAACACAGACATCCAAGGACGGAAGCAGTGCTCCCGCATCATTATCGACAAAAATGTAATTGCGATCCTGTTTCCAGATCATTTTATTGCAGAGATGTACCTGGGATATTTTACACCTTTTCTTGGTGTTACACAAAGAGCCTTGTCTTTCATTAGATTAGATTTCATTTGATTTTTTGGTTGGAGGAATAGAAGGAATATATGGAGAAAAAAAAAAGCATCCACAGTTAAATACATTTGGGATTAATGTTTTGGCCTTTTATTTTTTGTCTTTCTGGGTTGTGTTACTGGCTGAGGTTAAAGTTAAAAGTATTTTTCACAGAGCTGTTATCTTTCTAATCTCTTCTCATATTGCACAGTGATTGCATTCTCCCCATTTTTAAGACCAGGGCTGGTCTGCAGCATACTAAAATAAAACTAAAGACATTTCTTCATTTTTCTAAAGTCCCACATAGTGGAAAAAAAAATGTTTTATGCATTAGTCTCACCAGGGTAAGTTTCAGTAAATAAAGTTTTATCCCACACTCACTCCGTGGATGCTATTCTTATCTTAGTACAAATCTGGGTCTCACTTGGCAGACCCATGGGGTTTGTGTCTTGGTGTTAGTGGCACCAAGTAGCAGGTGTTGTGTGATATCTTGCCTGGCACAGAACCAGACAGTGTTTGCTGCTATCAAATCAGAAGCAGATAGTCACAGATCCCGGGCCAACACTGTGTCTCATCTGAACGTCTTACTCAGTACCAGTGAGCACAAAACCCAACTGAAACTCACTCTGGAACTCCCCACCATATTATGACTGTCTTTATTTGTATTGAGGGAAAGCTTTGTTGGTTTGTGTGGTGTTTGTCTTCTGTGTGACTGGCTTGTTGTTTCAGATTTTTGTCATTTAGAGAACGCCACATGTGGTATCAGAGAATGTTTAGCATTTTAGAGGCAGTATGTGATTGAAGTATGCATGCAGGCATGAATCTGTATATGCATATGTTTTTTTGTTGTTTTTTTTTTCCATGCAGCCCAGATTGTCCTCATGTAGTGGAAAATCTTTTGTGGTCTACCCACAAATCAGAATCTCTGACAGCACAGATGGTTACACTCACTTCCCCACAAAAACAATTTAAGGCAGGACAAAAGAAAGCTATCATTTGAATTGTTACTTGATTTTTGCATTCAGAATAATTAAATGCAAATTAACACATTGGTCCGTGTGTTTTCACAGTAATATGACGCAGTTGGCAGAGATGTAAGAGAAAGATAGCTTGAGTGCAGGTGCATCAGACGTATTAAATCCCACCTCCACTCAACAATAGATGCGTTTTCCATCCAGCTGTTTCAATCAACCAAAAAGTCTGAAAAAATTGTTATAAAATCCAGACCAGAGGTTCGGTTCGGGATGCACAAGCTAAAACCAGCTTCAGGTTTTTGACAGAATACTTCTTACATCTGTCAACTCCTCAGTCAACAGCTCAGGTAGTATGTTATTGTATGAAATACTACATCAAACTTTTAAACCATGATGATGATGATGAAGAAGAACCAGGTCTTAATATTCATAACAGTAGTGGATGGATATGCACATAAATTCAGATTTTGTTTTGCTAATTTTCTGAAAACTTGGTTAAAGTTTGCGATACATTTGGATGGAGGAAGACTGTGCTTTTTTTAATCTATATTTGATCCACCCTTGTCCTGGATGAGCACCTGATTTGTTACCTTTATTCATAGTGTTTTTATACTCAACCCAATGCAGCACTCACCATTTACTTTCTTCTTTCTTTGTGTTGCCCACTGGCCCACAGTTACCTTCTAAAGTAGTTGTTATGCACACAAAATATCTTGCACGCTCACATTAAACACATTTTTCGGCTTTTTTACGTGATATGTGAGATATTTTTTTCATTTATTTTAACTGTGCTTGTTTTATTTTGTCCGTTGTCACATTAGCACTTTGCATGCAAAATCAAACCCTTCCCATTACGCTGTGGATTAGAGTTTGATGTGACCAAGTCAAGGCTTGTTTTTGTTGACAGTATTATACAATACAGTAATAGGTAATAGTGTGTTGTTGATTATTTCTGAGGTCATTAATTACGTTGTGTTTTTTGTGGCAGCTGTTTGAATAAGTCTTGCAGTTTTGCCTTGAAGTACAGTGATGGTTACAGTGATGGTCGGAGCATGAAGGGACTGGAGGGAGGCGCATTTCCATATCTCACAGGAGCACGTAAAGTGAGAAAAATCGTGAAGGAAAACAGCCTGAATTTAAAAAAAAAAGTGAGTGGGTTGGGACAATGTGATGGAGTGAGACTGAGGGAAATTTTGAGCCAGAGGGGAAGGGGCAAGGAACAAAGAAAAACTTTAAAAGAATGAGTATAGAGTAGGAAGAAACAAGAAGAGAGAGGAGAGCCTTTGTAACACTGCAGAATTGATTACATAAGAGAGAAGAGGTAAACAGAACACGGGGGGCAGCTGAGGTGAACAGCAGGGGTAACGAGTTCAGCCTCTGCAAGACATGACTTTTATCTTTTGCTGCGACTTGTTTCAGATGCTGTAATGAGCATCATGGAATGTTATTTGGAGCAAACATACACTGGAAGTTTCATTGAAATACAATTTTACTGTACGAGTAAAATTGCAGGCTTTCTCGTGCAATTAGGAAGTTCACAAAAACATGAGACGGGAGCTTCTTCTCCCTCTGTAACCTTTGTATCTAGAACTGCACGGTGTACGTCTCCTTTATGTTAAAACTTCATTACTGGTAACTCTCTCTACTGAAGCGTGACCTGTTGACATGACACAAGGAATGAGATCCCTGAGAACAACAGTGTAGGGACTAGAACTTTGATGATTTTTGTCAAATTAAACCCATTTTGTTGTCACCACATGCGACAAACTACTAAAGTCTACCAGGCAAGCGCTTATATAATCGCACCACTTAATTGGGGATGCACAGTGACTCTTTTTGAATCTTTTTCTTACCTGCTATTAATATTACTTACACAAACTTTCATATACATTTGCAGTACTCAGACTACATTTGATTGTGTAGCAAGTGAACAAATATGTTTGCATTATTTAAAGTGATCAAGACTATTTTTTGTGCTATTGTTAATGTGTCCTTCCCCTCAGAAATACAAAACATGAAAATGGCCATTTATGGTGCTCTGATCATCATCAGAATTGGCAACCAATCTTAATTTAGCTGGCTCATAACTGACAGATTACAATCAAGTGAATGTTGGCTAGAATAATGGCGCCAGATGATTTTGGCCATCCTACGGTGATGTGAAAAGAACAGAACAGTATGTTGACACATGCAATTGACCATTTGCAAAACAAAATAACTGTAGCACAGTGGGATACAATGTTATGCAGAGTGAATAAATAAACCAGGTTTTATCTCTTCTTATGATTGGCTTGTTCCCACACACATGCTGTGCTGATCCGTGTGACTGATTTCATAGTTTCATATTCCAGCTTCAAGCTGCCAGTGTAAATGTCTTTATGAAATACTAACTTCTGTTTAAAGGAATATTTAAGTATTTTGAAAAATGTGCGTTCACTTTCAGAAGTCAAGAATGTCAAACCAGCAGATCCAGCAGCTGTTTAGCTTCTGGTTTGTAAACACAACTATTAAAGCTGCAGTGCTCGATAGTTCTTTAGCGTCACTGGGCAAAAAATCCATAGTTACCTTTCAGCATATTGCAATTCAAGTGTTCTGAGAGGACACAAGACTTCTGCATCTATTATTTGTCTGTGCTTTCAGGCTGTAATGCAGATTCTTGACTAATCACAGGCATTTTCAGACAAGTAGGGAGGTTGAATGTGTGACTGACAGCTGTAATTACCAATCGCTGATTCGCAGAATTGTAGATTCAGCCACGATTCAACTGCTCTACTTTGTGTATCAACACGGAATTAGAAAAGTGGTTTCACTTTTTTATAATGCTATGAAACAACGTCAGATCGTCTATCTTTATATTTAGTCTTTCGATTTGGACCGAGAAGAGTGAGACATACAGAAGGGAGGTGTGCATTTTTTTAAAAATCTGCCGTTTTTCCGCCTGATTTCTGCTCCTGCAGCTTTAAAGTGCGGAGATTACCCAATGAACACCCAAACAGGAAATACACTACATCATATTGCCCTTCATCCTCATCTGGTCTTGAGGCAGGAAAAGGAGAGGGCCAAACAAAACAACACACAACACAACCTTCCCTGCTCTACAAACGTGCATTTTACATAAAATGATGTGCATCCTGTTGCTTTACATGTATGGATTGTTTTCTTTTTAGCTTTGTTTTTTTTTACATTTTTTTTTTACAAAATACAATTATGTCTTTGATAAGGAAGAGTCGTCCCTTTTACTTTCGAGACCCATCAATCCTTAAACATCAGGGATCTGTTTAAATGATCAACACTAATGCATGGTTCTCATCAAATATGCATGACATGCCAGTCAGTGGTAAACAAAAAACAAGCATGAGGAGAAAAACTAAGCAGACAGACACAGGAATATGTCACTGATGTAGACAATCTGCATCTTTTTATGTTTCTGTTTTACTAAGAAAAAAAATTTCATCTGCTCCAGCTTTTGCAAATTTTCAAATTACAAAGATATGGTGATAATGGTACAAAAGTATGTGGAATTTTTTTTTGAAAACAAATTTTATTTTCTTTCTTCTTTACATGTGCCTAAATCTTCCACAAACTTAGTACAAATGGTAGAATCCAGACAGCACCTAAGCCATCTGCAAACCTAAGGAAAACACTGCAACATAAGACCAGTGTTTGTGTTTAAAGACGGTTACTTGTAACTCTTATTGCACCAGATTTCACTAAATCTGACAGTGAAGAGACATCTGGGGGAATTGAGGAATGTGTCTTGATATTGTATATTATGTTGCGCAATCACAATGTGAGCACATTGAAAGACTAAATAAAGAGGATAATATTATAGAAAAACCCCAGTGGAACAGTCACAGCACCTAAGGAGTAACAAATCTTTATGGTAGTGTGTGACTGTGTTTGTGGGTTATCTCTTTCATATAAATTTTTTTTTTTTTTTTTTAACTTTGCACAACCCATCCGTCCCTAGTACAGAAAATATGTTGTGTTCTCAAGGGTTTTGTGTTGAAATCTATTTACTGTATTGTAATTCTTCACGTTCCAATTGAGTTGTGTAATATTTGTTATGTAATAAAAGTAACACAAAAATAGCAGCGTATTATTTGGCTGACGTCCATGAGTAGGAACACTTAAACTGCAAAGTCTAACCACAGATAGAATCGTTTTCATGTCCCTGCTGAAATAACCAAGGCGAGTACGTAAGAAAAAGGGAGTTTTTGTGTCTCTTTTTGCATGCTGTCCGCAGTTATCTTATTTTAATGATATGCCCTGCACTTTGAGCTTTGTGAACTAAAAATACTGGACTGTGTGATTTAGCAAAGGATTGCTGGGCAGATGGGATTGTTGGTGTCCCTAAGGCATAACTGTCATCCCAGATTTGATGTTGTGGGGTCTTGTCAGTAATGACATGGTACTAGTTTTTTGCTCCCAGCTTATTAAGAAACTGAATGCTGTAGAAGCAGTGCTGTACCCTCTCCCACTGTGGAGAGAAGGGAAATGTAATGAACAGAATTTTAACGATGGCTGAGAAAATGGTCAAATATGCTGTCACAACCGCAACTAGAGTTTTTGTTGGTGGGAAAGTGCATGTAGCATGTACAGTATGTTTTTTGATTTCCAAAATCCTGATCAGAAACACGAAGGACTGACAAACTGAATTATCTCATTAGAATGCACTTCGGGGATTGCTTTTCATAATTCCATCTATCTGCTTCGAAGAAAATAAACAGTAAGCAGTATCTCGATTTCAAAAGAAAACTGTTCCCTCTGCTCCCACTTTGTGGCATCTGCCAGGAAAGAAATAAAGCACATGCGGAGAAAGTCTGTTTGGTGTCAATCTCGTAAAAGCGATCCCACATTTTCTCAGTGTGCAAAAAATTTAGAAAGATACAAGTTAATACCTCTTGTTTTATGTCTTTCTTTGTTGTCTTTTTTTCCTATTTGGAAAGTACTTGTGCAACAGCTGCCTTACAGCTGTGGCAAAAACAAAGTCTTAAATTTGTTCCTGTCCCAGACTTCAAAAATTATTCCTTGACATTGTAGTAAATGTGTAAAATGTAAAATGCTCCATCTGGGGAGCAACATAATTCAACTAATTTCTGTCACAAAACTGAATAATACCTCATTTTCAGGCTGTCTTGTTGGAGTTGTGCGAGTCTGCAACAGAAATGCAATGCTTACGTGTCACTTGTTGGCAGGTTTTGAATTATATTGTTTGAATTACAGCCTTCGTTTCCTGTGAGGATGCAGCCTGTGCCGTGTAAATCTTCCTCACCCATCGCAACCTGGTCAGCAAACTTTCAATAAGGAGTTCCTGCTTTATTGTGTCTGGGCCTGGGTAGGTCCAGGGTGTTGTCTTGGTAACATCCTTCCGTACAGGATCTGGCACCCATGACCTTGTTAAATGGATGAGCAGAGTGATTCAGTCATCCCTGTCAATATCAGCCCTAACATGAGTCACAGGCATGCATTCAATTGATGAAATGCAGGTTTGAATTGCCCATAAAAGGACAAAATGATCAGACTGAAGACATCATTTAGATAAATCTGAGCAGAATAAAACACATCACAGAGGGTGAGTGTAAGCAAACTACGTTAAACTGTTTTATATAAATACTGACCTTTTTAAAGAGTTTATTTTATTTTTTAGGCAATTTATTTAATTTTTGTGTGAATATCATGATATCAAGGCCAGGAGCTGACGTTGACTTTTAAATTATGACCTTACTTTTCTTATCCACATCGAAGGATTTCTGCATTTTAGAATTTAACCTCATCGTGTTGCATTTTGTCTGAAAAGATACCACAGTATATCCAGTTCCAGCTGTAGAAGTAATGTGAAAACTCCACAAGGTTAAGTTGCATGCATATGCCAGTGTGATATCAAACAGGTGTTCATGAAACGGTTTGATTTTAATTGGTTGTTTGACTAATACACTGCTTGGTATCCATGGATTTCATGTATAATTCTTTAAAAAACAAAGAAAAGGATTGTGGTTTCCTAATTCTACAAAGTGTTACCTGGTGGGCCAAGAAAACAGGATGCGTCTGAGATGCACTGGTGTTGATAACCATGTGCCCTAGTTTTAAAAGACTTTCACAAAGATGTGTGTGAATTTGTAAAATATGTAAGTTGATTTACCTAAACAGGACCAGAACAAAGTTATTTAACGGCCATATAAAACCATTTTAGTAAGTCTAAATATTGTATCGTATTGTGTGGTTTATAGGTGTAAGACAATGTTACTGTTGTTTTGGAAATTAAATGCTTGATTACAAATTACATTTTAAAGAATAGCTATTATGATCTAGTGCCATATTTCATACATCACTAAACAAATGTACTGTAAATATATGAGTCTATCTGGGATGTGTCTACCAGCAGAACATGTGAACTCATCTGAAGCATTTTCATTTCCTTTTACTCATAGAGCGCTCGAGTTCATGATGATTTACGTCAATAAGGTTTCAGTTCCTTGACCATATCAGTACTTTTATCTCACCTAAGCTTGGCTGAATCAGCCACCAACAATACAGGACAGACCTTTGGAAATAATCTCTCTTAATCCTCTTCTTCTATTCTGCTGCTTTTTGACTCTTAACAGGTCCAGTTGTGGGTTAGGAGGAGACAGTTAACTGCCCACAGTGAAAATCACTGGCTGCTAAATAGACAAAGTTTGCCACCTAATGGAGATACTGTAGCACTGCCTTTTGTATTCTTTGTTTCTCTCATACAGTACAGTTTATTTTTCTGCTTCCCTCTTTCTGCTTCATTGTACTTCAGTTCAGCTGCACATTTGTGTATGTGTTTGATATGTGTCCATGTATGTAATCTAATATACTTTGCTTTCTTTAGTATTTTAGTCTTGTTTGATTGATTACATTTCTAACTACTCTGTGGAGTTGTGATAAATAAATGAAAGTTAAGTTAAATTAAATTAGTAGTAATTAATAATAGTATTACATTTAATTCATGGCCATGTCTCTTGTGTTCTTTTTCAGGTCCAGTCCCCCACATTTGAAGAGGTGGTCATCATTGTTGTGCCGCAGTTCGTTCCTGTAGCCCGTAGTTTCATGGAGGGTTTTCCTGTCCACTGACCCAGCAGGCTGCCTCACTGGACCAGCAGCCATGTCCGCCTGCAGCACTTTCACCGAACACGTGTGGAAACCAGGCGAATGCAAGAATTGCTTCAAACCCAAGAGTCTGCACTGTTTGACTCAGAGTGGTGGAGGGAAGCCTCTGTCTGAGCAGAGGCCTCCTCCAACCCAGCAACAGAATCCACCACCTGCTGGGGCCAGAGCCAACCCTAACCTTGCCCACAATCCACAGAGGGCTGGCAGTGGTTCTGCTCGTTCGGGACATTTCCGTCCACCAGTGGCTAAGAAGCCAACGATTGCTGTTAAGCCTACTATGATGCTGCCCTCCTCCTCCTCCACAGGACTGGATTCAGATGGCAACCCACAACAACCAACAAATGTAGCTGAACAGGGCAAAACATCAGCCTTCACAGTCTGGAATCGCAATGGACTCAACCGTAAGAGGCCTGGCGGGCCCAGCAACAACAACGAAGGAGAGGATGGTAGTGAGGAGATTGAGGGATATGGACAACTAAGTCCGAGGACACCTAGTGGTAATAACAACAGTGGACTGACTGATGTTCTAAAGGAGATTGCTGGGTTGGGGCCTGGACCTAGTCCAATGCCCCTTTCTGGCTCCAAAGACTTGTTTTGGGGACGAATCAGTAGTTCATACAGACGGTCATTGGAAAGAGGCCTCCCAGCCTCAAGCTGTTTGGCCATGGGAAGCAGCAGTACCTGTGGTGGTTGTAGCACTGCTCAAAAACGTGTATCTCTTAGTGATAGTACTGAAATTATCAGCACAGAAGGTGGTCGCTTTTGCTACCCTGAATTTTCCAGCGAAGATGATGAGGAAGAGGAGGATGAAGAGGAAGACACTGAAAGGGATGATGACGAACACGAGAGCTGGGATGAAAGTGATGAGGAGTTGCTAGCCATGGAGATCCGTATGCGAGGCCAACCACGATTTGCAAATTTCCGTGCTGCCACATTGTCTCCTGTGCCATTTGCTGCAGGGAAGAAGTGGAATACCGTGCCACTTCGCAACCGCTCACTACAGCGTATTTGCGCTGTGGACTATGATGACAGCTATGATGAGATCTTGAATGGGTACCCCTCTATGGACTCAAATGGAGCTCTTCTTCCTTATGGGCCTCATGACATGCAAGGCAGTGGTTTTCTCTCAAATTCAGAGTCCACTACTTCTCCTGATTCATCATCATCACTGCCAGAGGACTCTCGTACGACCTCCAGCAGTGGTAGCAGTGCCCCCTGTGCTCTTCGCAATGGCTTACATTCTCCCACATCTTCAAAGGCACCTGTTCCTTGCACTTCTCCAAAAAAGGAGCCGATCCATAGAGCATTGAGCCCACTCAAATTGACTGAAACACACAAGGCTGTCCTGGCCATTAGGTTAGAAGATCAGGATGGCAGAGAAGGCACATCAATGCCCCAGGCTCTCCCCGGTCAACCAGTCACAATTAGTTTTAGTCCCACAGAGGAGCAAGCTAAACCTTATCGTGTAGTAAATCTGGAAAAATCACTGATCTGTAAGCCTTACACTGTAGTTGATGTGTCAGCATCCATGGCCAACAAAGATGAACAAATTGCCAATTCAACTCCCAAACCCCAAAATCCGTCAATGCCATCCAGTCCTACGTCATTTTGTAGGACTCCAGTGGGCCAACCCCTTTCTCCAGCTTCACCTAATTCACCATCTTTTCCTGTCACACCAGTATCACCCACTTCTGTTGCACCGTCAGGCACCCCCCGGAAGAAGTCAGGGAGCATACGATACCAAGAAGTATGGACATCAAGCACAAGTCCTCGGCAAAAAATACCTAAAGTGGATTTAGGGGTTGGGAGTACTTCTGGCCCCTCAGTCCCTTCTCAACACTGCAGTCACAAGTCAGCTCCTACATCTCCCATAGCAGGGCTGTCTTCCTCTCGAACTGTACCAGTGAAATCTCCAAACTTATCAGAGATCAAGTTTAACAGTTTTAATAATGCAGGTATGCCTCCTTTCCCCATTATTATCCGAGATGAGCCAGCCTACGCCCGGAGCTCCAAGAATGCTGTGAAGGTGCCTATTGTTATCAATCCAAGTGCTTATGACAACCTAGCTGTGTACAAGAGCTTCCTGGGACTCAGTGGGGAACTGCCTCAGCCAAAAGGGGTAGGTAACAGGGTGGCTAGCCATACTTATGAAGAGATTGGATCCTCTGAGAGTGTCCAGTCTTCATCAACTGAGAAAACCATCTCTGGTAGAGGTACGTCAGAGAGAGCATTGCTTGAAGAGACAAAAGCACCTCTGGAGGCAGTATCAAAAGCACCAAATTTACAATCTAGAACCACTGCAGAGTCTAGAACCACTGCAGATTCTAGCATTGCGGTGAGCACTGTGACTAGCTCCACAGTTGGTGCCCTCTCTCCCACCACATCAACAAATTCCCCTGTCATTCTTACCATAACTACAAATCCTCCTAAAAATAGCAATTCTGCCAGTCCTGTTACAAACACATGTAAGACAACTGGAGAAAGTACTTGCAGTAAAGATGAGGATACCAACATAGCTTTGTCTGGGTCAGTCACAAGCCACAGAGAGGAGGCCAGTGCTGTGCTTTCACAGATTGTGGCTTCCATCCAGCCCCCCCAATCTCCACCAGAATCACCTTCAGCACAGGCTAAAACTTTCAGTTCTGAGGAGTTATATTCACTCCCACCTGATGCCATGAAAGAGACCCTTACCCGGCCCAAGTCTCTCTTTTCCACAGCTGATGTCTGTCTTACCAAGCCCAAGAAGGAAACGCCTTCAAAAGTTTTATCTAAATCACAGAGTGCATCTGCTGCTGTCTCACTTTCCAGCCCACGGTCAGAGCCTAATGCCCCCTTCCCCCCTCCCAGATCTACATCTTCACCTTACCATGCTTCTAACATCCTCCAGAGACATTTTGGCAATTGGACCAAGAGTTCTGCCTCCAGTTCTCCTGTACGACCTGGCGAAGGTGACACAAGTCCAAGTGGAGAGGGGAGACGTGTTTCTGCAGAGAGTTCAAAACCCAAACGCTGGATTTCTTTCAAGAGCTTCTTTCGTCGGCGGAAAGATGAGGATGATCAGAGAGAGAAGCTGGAGAGGGAGAAGGAGAAAGGCAAGCTGGTCGGCCTCGATGGAACAGTCATTCACATTCTTCCGCCACCACCAATCCAACATCATCACTGGTTTACAGAGGCCAAACCTGAGGATCCAACCCAGAAACCTACCATCATCTTCACCTACAAACCAGACACTAGCAGCACCCCTGGTGATGGAGATGGAGAGCTACGCATAGAGGAGTGCAGAGAAACCACACTATTGAGTCCTGAAGAGAGCAAAGAACTCGGACCTTTGAGTCCGGGACGAACACCGTCGCCATGCACCGCTGGAGGTGACCTCACCAGCAAAGACATCAGGTATTTATCTGCAGAGTGATTAATGTAACAATAAAAGCAAAGAAGGTGTAGGAGCCATTTTCAGTTTATGCATGTGTTTACAACTCTGACTCGTGGTGCTTTTTTGCTTTGGTTTGGTTTAGTGATTGAATGTATTTAATAAAGTAGAGCAGCTTCAGGTGTTGCTAATTTGTAAGGAAGAGTTGAACCGTGTTTTGACCATGCTATCATGCAAATGTGAGATCATGTAATTGTTATTTTATTTTGTTCTGTTTGCATAACTTTTTATGCTACGCCTTTGTGTGGACAATTGTTCTAAGGATCAGTGAGTGGTGAACTGAAATACAAGTCTCACAATAACAATAACAATAACCTTTTAAGTAGGATAAATAGTCACTACTGAATGTAATAAAATACACATAATGCAGGTCCAGTTTGTCATCACAACAGTGAAAATAAATCAAAGCTGCAGAACTACACACCCCTATTACAGATAAAAATAGAAAAAGGTTTAATAGCTGCAGTGACTACGTCTTTTTGGCATTAGTGAGGGTAAGTGAAGATCAAAAATCTTCTTAGCTACATTATGTTTGAATTTGTCCTTAGGGCAAATTTGAGACATTTGAAATGGAATGCAGTAATGTTGCTATTGAAGTCTTGTAGAAAAATTAATCTCTTTTTTTTTTTTTTTTTATATATGCCCTGCTCTCTTAAGACCCCTAGTGGAATTCTTAATAATCTTTCAAATCATTGAACACATGCTATGCGTATATTGCCTCTTGCCTTTCTAATGAATCATTTTTGCATCCTTTGCCTGTATTGCCACTGCACGCAGGGACCAAACTCAAATAAGAATCCTCAACCTATGCCAGCTGCTTTTCCACCAGTGCCAGGAATGCTTCTCCTCCTATCATGCATATCCCTCATCACAAATTGGAGAGTTGTTTGAACTTCATTTGGCATGCCTCCACATTCACCACATGAGCTGCACAGTCTATGTGGTCTCTTCCCTAATGCCATCCATTACCTGAGCAGCAGGCTCTGTGCACAGTGGTTCGCCCTCTGGGAAGGGGAACTCAGTTACGAGCTATACAACAGACATTAGACATTGACTCTACTTCATTAATCATTGCCTTAGATTGCATTTCTCCTTTGCTTCTCAGATGGCATCAATTTCTCATCCAAGCATTAAACTGTCTACTTGCCAGTCTAGTTGCTGTATTCTTGAATAATAAGTTAATTTGTCTGCTGTTGCCCTTTGTTTCATTTCTCAAAGGTTAAGTTTCCTGTAGTGTGAGCACTGATGGTGGGTTGGACATTTACTAATACTTCATAAAACATGTCCAGACTATTTTTAGCTAATCAGTATTTGTAGATTTAGGGTTTGTTGTAAGCAGTAGAGTACATTTAAACTTAAGATCCATCAGGTATGCTGCATAGTTCATGTTAAACTAAATATTAAATCCACCCTTGATTGTTATGGATAAAGTTCAACACTAAACAATTAATTGACTCAAAATGTCTCTAATTAGCTTCAACCTTCATGAAGTTAGGGTATAATGCAGGGCTGTTGTATATACTATGTTAGCTGCATCTCAGTGTACCTTCTTGGATAAACTTGAAACTAAATGTGTTTTTGGGTTGTGTGTAGAAACAGAAATGTGGCATCTTGGGATCTGGTTATTTCACTAAATGCATTACAGAGCTGTCCACATGGTCGGTGGAATAATACTCTGATATCCAATTCCCATTCCTCTTTCACGTCCATTCCCCTTCTTTGTCCCACTCTCTGCTGCACTGATATTTTAGGAATATCTTCTAAAGCTTCTGGGTTCTTTTCAAGGTGCCTGGCTTTCCAACTTCTTCTATTTCTTGTAATGTTTCATTTCTCTTCCATGCCTTCCTTCCACATTCTTTTTCCTTTGAGCCCAGAGCTCTATGAACTCTTAAATATTTCACTCCTCCATCCTGTCAAGAGCTCGGCCCCATTCTGTCTCTTTTCGAGCTTTCCTGTTGTTTTTTTTTCCTTCTCCATTTCAAGCTTTAGTCATTTTTTCCTTTGTTGCAGAAGTTTCTGTCTCGTCTTCCACTTTAAACAACTAGACAACAACTAACAAGTATACACTTGACTTGCTATTTATACACCATGCCAAGATAATGTCATGCTAAAACAGGAGTAGTATGCTATATATGGAAGTGCTCAGTGCATGATACTCATGTTTGCGAAAGTGATGTCGTTACAAACATTTCAAAGAAGATGACGGAATGAAGCAACAATGAAATCAGTTTGTATAATAATTCTCTGAGTCATTTATAAAGTGGTTGCTGTATTTTTTTTCTAGTACATATAAACATACATCACCTAAATACTTTATATCACCTCTTTGGCCTAGTTCACTTTTACACCACTTGTCTTTTATGGACATTCTTCTTTTAACCTGGTGTTTACAACATGCATTGTGAACTTGTCAATTAGTAACTAATTCATGTACTTGGTGTGTTGGTCGTACGGACGTTACTCTATTGTTTATTTTATGTTTATGTTTATTTGATTATTGATTAAAATCTGCTGCACAGTGTTTTACACTTTAAAAAGACGCATACTCTTACAAACAGCTTATCTGATTCTTATCGTCCTCAAGTCCTTATTTTAGAGATGGTGTTTGAGTAGAAAATATGGCATACTGCATATGGACATTTTTGTGTTTTTCAGGGCGGTTTTGGTTTTACAGACTGGTAAGTTAGTGGTTACATGCAATGAACCAGTCACACAGGCCATTCTACTGGTCTTTTGTTTTGAATGGCAAAAAAAGGGTTAAATCAGCTGGGGCTTTCTTGACTGGAAGCAGTTTTATTGGCTAACAGTGGGCGTGCTCTTCGGTGCTGGCAGGCACACAGTACCTTAGACAGGTAAGAACATTCATAAAGGGAGAAACAGAGGAAGAAGAAGGAAAGACACATCCAGGAAAAGATTTATTTTGTTCTTCGCAGTAGGCCAGCAGAGAATGTAAACCTCTGACTTGTTTCCAAGGTTTACAGATGGGAAGCTGTGTGAGCCAGTACAGTGGGTAAGCCAGAAATGAGTATCTGTTCTTTAATTCACGAATACCTGTGGCCATGCGAGGCATTAGAGGTCATGTTGACTCAGTAGGGAGGAGAGGTTTCTGTGATTGTATAGCTTGTGTTTTGGATCAGTGATCATTTTTCACAGGAAGGTTACTAAGAATCTTTGAAATGCACTGGGGCAGCTTTGTGTTGTCTGAACAAGTCAGGTCCTGACATTGAAACATGTACCAGACCTAAAGGTATTTACTGTGTGAAGGGCCTCTGAAGGTGTGGATCCACACGAGATGTTTTGTTCATTCATGATTTTTATGTTACAGATGGTCCTCTCTGTAATTCACTGTCATTTAAACTAGAAGAGTGTTGTGCTTTTAATACTTGTTCATTAAAAGATAGTTTATTTGTGTACAAAATGCTGTGTGGGTTTTTCAGTTTTAACTGGGTTTTGTTCGTTTTGTTTACCCACTTGTCATTTACAACATGTGCCGTTACTTGAAGCCAGAACCATGTTTTGATTCATGTATTCATGCAGACAGAACAGGGAAGGAAAGAAGAGGAAACTGAGTTAGCCTGTCAAGCTATATGACGTTAGTTAGTTTGAGATATTTTAGCAGTTATTTTTAGTTTGTTTTTTCTCAGTTTATTCCCTGTTTCTTTAGCTGACCCACAAATCCACGACAGGCCTTTTATGTTGACTGTCTAGTGCTGGCAAACACTAAAGTAATCCACCGTGGCAACTTAGAGCCTATTGATCAACTGTCCTTACACACAGAGCCTTTTCCTACAAAAACAAAAGACAGATCATAAATGTGTGTGATTTGAGGCTTTCGTCAGACACACTGACCCAGGGTAGAAACAGACGTTTTTCTTGTGCTTTTACTTTGATATCAAATTGTGGTCAAAACATTGGAAAAGAAACATTCCTTCTCTTATATGTACTAGCGTTTCTGCAAGTTTCCACTGCATTGAGAGTGTTATAAGATGATGTTATGTTGATGTAACTCTTAGGAAAGCACAAAGTAAGTACTACTACTCTAAGTACCACAAAGCAATATTCTTGCAAAGGTCTCTTTAAATGCAACTGAAGGTTTGAAGATGTATGCTCTTCATGACCAGTTGCTCGTAATTGCCGTCTTGTTATTCTGAATGTTTTAAACTTATTTTGCTACGACTAGATGCACAGAACCTGTTCTTGTCGCTTACGCTCTTCCTCTTCTCAACAGGCTTATGACCACATAAATCATTAGTCATATTAGGACTGCAATCAACATTACAGTCATGGGAAATTACATATATGATTCAGGATAACACAAACAGCCCTGCCCAGGAAAATGCCTGTGGATATGAAAACAGCTCTCTAAACTTTATGTGACCTTTTGTATTATTTGTTTTGCTCAAAACCTGTTTTGAATGCTCTTATTCAGCAGACAAACAGGGGATAAAGATAGAGTAAAAAGATAAGGAAGCATCGAACTCAAGAGTACTGCCAGCGTAGTAAACAGTACGCCACCAAAAACACGTTAGAGAGTCAACTGAAGAGCAGCTGGCAGCGCTAACCACCACAGTGAGTACAACGAGGGTTAAAATGTACAGTCGTTTGGAGTGTCACCCGACCTGGGTGGCCTGAGGCTATAATATCTCACAAGGTTCACAGTGGAAGACTAAGGCCGACCTGTTATCAGATGCAGGGTCAATAACCAAGTCTTTGAGTATCTTATTTACTGTTATCAGAGGAGCAGACTGATTCCATATGGCTCCATGAAACACCAGCTGCTGGTTTTTATTTAGTGTAGAGCAGAGAAACACAGGCAGGGAAAAAAAACTGCTTATGTTTTGACGTTGTAGTTATCTGTAGTGAAAGGACACATTTTTGGTTAATCTATCTCTGTATTTCCTGGACTGGTGTTTGGATTTGTAGTAAAATATTTCTATTTGTTGTTATTGGTATTTTTTTTTTTTTTTTTTTAATTTAAAACAAAGATTTATTTAGAAGAAAAGGATGCACCGTTTGTAAAATTCTAGGCTGATACCGATGTTTAAAATAACAATTTGTCTGACAGCTGATGCTGGTAGGATATTGTTTCCTAATTATTTTATTTTTGTTGTTATCCCCCCCCCCCCTTTTGTGCCAGGGAAATAAATCTTCATTATAAAAAATAACTGAACTGTTTTAAAGTCTGTCATCAAAGTATGTTTGAATGTGAATTTGTTCATGCAAATTTATAAAAACAACACAACAGATAAACATCAGCCACTGTGCACAGGATACATCTGTGCATCCCTGCTTTCTGACAGAACATTTTTACCTTAGGCTGTCAGTGTTTTGCACAGTGTAGTCATTATCATTCATGTCATTTCGTTATATGGCGATGCTCATGGGGCGATTGTCTGTCACTTTCGTAATAAGACACATGCAGTATGTAGCGGATCGCCTGTACAACATGCATCTCTGGCAGCGACAAGCTACAGTATACAGTGTGACACTTCTCTTCATAGCATCCCCAGGGTTTTCACACTGCGATCTGAGTCACTCTGTGCAATTTCATCTCTCACAGTGATAATGAGACTAGCTGTAATATATGACCCAGATTTTTAGTGGCTACAACTCTGGTGGGTCACTCTCAGTACATAGTGATGATATGTCATCCTGTGGAATGTTGTACAATCATCTGCTCATCATATGTCACTGTGACAAGTGGCGTTACAATGGAGACATAAAATGCAGCATCATAAAAACGACAGCCGTAGTGTTTGGCAACGCACAGTCCATCATTATGAGTTTGTTTACTGAGGTGACAGCTTGCTTCAGTGCCACGTAGCTCCAAGTCTTTGTCAGGCAGCAGACAAGGAGGTCGCCATTTGTTTTTCCTTCATTAGGGCGTCTTTTTTAAGTTTCTTAGTTTAATAGTTTTGGCCTTGTTACAGCCAGTATGCTCTAATTCACCCCTGGAGTTTGTTGAGTATATCAGTGTATTCACAGCTGAAAAGCTAATAATCACATTTAATCATCACATTTAAGTCTGCCACCACGTTGTCACACCAACAGTTCGCCGTGGCTGATTTAGATGAAATATCTCACTTTTTCAAACACTTCAAACCATGGCCACCCACTGTCACAGAAGGATCTTCAACACATATTAAGACACATCATTCTGACCTGCCTCGCCTTTTTCCTTTACCTTCCCTGAGGCTGCATATGTGTAGCTGCATATAAAACACTTCCGACTTCAAAAGCCCCCCCGCTAACAGCTGAGCAGCTCCATCTTATAACTGATAAAGTGAGGGAGTGAATGGTTTCAGCGGTGTACTATTTCAAAGTATACAGCAATATGAAAATGGATGGTTATCATAGCGTTGACATTTGCTTGCATTCAACTGGACGGAGAATCTCACCTGTACATTTCTTATTTTTCTTTTTACACATACTTAAATAATACTTAAACGTGGTTTAAACTTGTGTTTTCATTACTTTAAGGGTCATTGTAACTGATAATAAAAATTGTGTTATACCTCATTGTTTTCTAGGATGGTTCTGTGAAAATCTAAGCCATTGAGAGATTAAAACAGACCAAATGAAAACATTGTTGAATATGTTATATACTGCATATAGTTTACATATTCTGTGATTATGATGTTACGTTATGTGTGATAGACACACTGAACAGTGACACACTGAAGGTCTCATCAAAGCACCTTGTTTATCATCTATAAACACTACAGTCTTTCATACACGGTTCTCAATTCTCACCCTGCTTTCTTTGGAATTGGCAGATGTTTCCATGCAGAATTAAACTTGAAACAAACAGAATAATGTAATGTAAATGTAATGCAGAAACCAAACAGTTTTTCATAGGTGACAAACGCATTATTAAAACAATTGTGACTGACTGAGCCATGGTTTTCTGTGTCATCTGCAGCCAGGTTCCGCTCAGTGCCAGGGATGCCAGGGATGCCAGGGATCAGGACTTGCCCGGTGCCACATCCCTGCCTGCCAGAGTGAATCTGGGGCTGGTGCTCGGGGAGGGAGAGGACGGCCATGCCAACCAGGTTACCACCCCAGCTTCAGTCAGCGAGGGCAGCGCCAGCCTCGGAGAGCCAGAGGAAGAAGGAAATCACTCCCATCACTCCCACTCTCCTGCCTCCAGCCAGTGCAGTGCCACATACAGCAACCTGGGTAAGAATGACATTCGACGACAAAGATGAAGGTTTTTTGTGTATGTCTGTGCTTTTCTGTTTGATAGTGCTGATGCAATGCTTTAAATGCTCTTAAAACAACACCACAAAGTC
>JAPQRN010000022.1:17471001-17483030 GCA_037367275.1 Coranthus polyacanthus | reverse complement strand
TCCCGTCCCCCCAACCCCCACCCTACCCCCACCCGTGGACCCGTTGCGTAACACCGTGCGCCGCGCGTGTGTTTTATGACTGTGAGTGAGTGTGCGTGTGCGCACGGCACGGCGGGTCCTCTCCTGTGCTACTGCTGGTGTAGCCTTGGAGGAGGAGGCGGTGGTCGTGTTATTGAACGGCCCGGCGGTGGAAGTTGCGCTGCAGGGGTGGGACTTTTTCTGCAGTCGGTCTGTCGGTCGGGGTGAGCTGCGGCTCACAGAAATGCCTCTGGCAGCGCTTTCCAGACTCCAGCAAGCAGCAGCAGGAGCGGACGGACACCTCCGAGCTGAAGATAAACCCTCCTCCTCCTCCTCCTATCCTTCCTCATCCCTCTGCTCCTCTCCCTCCTCTAGTTGGCCGCCTTCTGAGAGCCGGATGCGCTGAGACGAGAAGAGTGTGAACGCCGTCTCCCTCCCCTCCACCACCCCCGGGACATATAGACCGGACCAGCACCTGTGTCATTGGATGGAGAGAGGCGCCTGAAGAAGGGAGAGCGGTGGAGTTGGTCTACCCTCCTCCTCCTCCTCCTCCTCCTCTTCCTCCTTCCCTACTGCACCAAAAGAAAACTCCGGGTAAGAAATGCGTACTCACTCAGGCCATTTGTCGACCACCTGCCATAAGCTGCCTACTGCACTCCTGCACCCTGTATGCAACAACAGGCACCACACGCATCATGGCGGGACTTGGGACTTGCATGCGTCTTTTTTTCCTCGGCTGCCCCCCCCCCCTTCCCCCCCTTTTCTCTTCGCTTCTCTGTTGACATTGAAGGGATTCATGTAAAGCATTAGCCGTGCTCGTAAATGCATCCCAGCAGACGGGATGGAGGGTTTTCTCTGGCTCGGCATTTCCGCGACTCCTCTCTTTTCTCTCACTCGACCCAAATATTGATTCGCATTGTAAGTCGACCTGAACTAGGAGCAGGTTATTGGCTGTGGGAGTGAACTGATGCCTGAACAAATGGCATCCCGAGCAGCAGAAGCTTGTCCGTTCAGCGCCACCGCTGAAGTCCAACTGAGAACTGTGGCCTTAACAAACTTACAGATGCGTAATGTAGCGTAAAGGCAAATAAAATGACCCATCGTGTGGGGAATACAGTTCCCATTTTTTCCTCATTACTTAGTTAAATCATTGGACGTCTCTTATGTTTCACTCCCACGTGAATGGTGGCATTAGCACCAAAATGATGTCTCTTTCATTCCATATGTCGCTGATCAGGGTCATGTTTTACTTTGAGATGGAGTGCAGTTCCATACACAGAAACTGTTAATCACTTTTATCAAAAATCTGGTCACTGATTCTACGTGATCAAACGATATCTTCTTGTTTTTCTAAACGACTGGTTGCAGATATCAAGGGTCAGAAGATGAAACCGAAGCTTCACGTTGTCCACTTTCTCACTGATGTAGTAGCAGGTCGTTTTACTTCTTCCGGCTTCTTAGAAAGTATTTAAAATAAACCGTTTGAGAAGGTAACCTCACTGTTTGGAGTCATGCGTTGACAAGCAAGTCGGCTTCTTCTTCCATTGTGTCTTTTAAGCTTCCCGAGGTTGTTTGCAGGGTTTGTGCGAATGTCAGCGATTTCCCATGTCTCACATGTCTCGTATTATCCCTCTAATTTGGCTTCTGTTTCTCCCTGAAGTCATGCATATGGATTTTCTATTTCTTGGTTTTCACAGTGTCATAAATCTTTGAGAGATTGTACTGATTACCTGTAAGGGTTTTTTTTTTGGGGGGGGGGCTTTAATTAACAGTTAAACATGCGTAGGAGTAGACTTTCTCTCTCTCAAAGTGTGATTTTTGAGGAAGCGCGCTCATAATCCAAAAGAGGAGCGTTCTTGAGACCACTTTGCTTCAGACATTTCGAACTCGGGCAACAGAATAAAACTCAATGTCGTTAAACTGGAGCTCACACTCCGTCGTGTCTTTGAGGCTCTCGGAGTGTGTTCTGCGCAGCTCTCTGATGATGGTAGAAAGGAGCTTGGCAGCAGAGGTGAAATAGCTGTGTGAGTGTCACTGGGACTCGCCTCCTCCTCACCGCGCTGAAATACGACCTGCTCAGAATTCAATTCCTCCACCAGCACTTGCAATCATCTCAGCCATTCGTTTAACACCCTCTCTCTCTCTCTCTCTGTCATGGGCTTCCCCTGCCTCCACACACAAACACAAACACAAACACAAACACACACACTGTTCCATCCACTGAAGTCCTCGCAAGAAAAGTGATATTACATTAAGAAAACTGAGAACACTAAAGGCATGTGGCTGTAAAGACCCACTGCCATTATCAAAATGGTCTTTCCTAACATTGAGCTGTGGCTTACACCTTAATGTATCCCAGCTAATATTTCCAGAGGAGATGAAGTTATACATTGACTTATTTTATGGCGAATGCCGCCGGGCGGAGCAGTTTGCTGCCAAATGTATCTACCGGTCACTTTTTGTCAGACGGACCTCAGAGTGCAGCAGACCGCAAAGAGACCCGTAAAATGAAGTCTAATAATGAGATTTGTCAGGGTTTGTGAAGTTGACAGTTGCGGGAGAAGTTAAGTAAGTACGTTTACTCAAGTGCCGCACTTTAATATGGACATACTTCATACCTTTTCTGCCACTTTGTGCTTTTCAGCTGCATATTGTTAACACTTTAAACCACTCCAGCTACATTTTTTTTTCGACTCTCGTTTTTCAAGCCACGTTCATGACAAATGTTGATTTTTGTGTCGACGTTTCACTACGTTGTCACCGTGGTCTAATAATTATTTCTAAAGCTGTGCATTTTTTTTAGACTCTTACAGTTGTTACTTTTGTACTTTTTGTTACTTTTCACAAAAAAAAGACTATGATGTGCTTATACGACATGATGCAGTACTTTACTGCTGATCAGTCTAGAAATGTACAGAGTTTCTAAATTTGGATTCACTTTGACGAACTACAACATTAAAATGCTCTTAAATGTTTTCTTCAGCCCAGTTGAGGACCTTTACTTGTAATATAGTTTTTCTGTGGTATTTCTACTTTTACTTAAGTAAAGGGTCCGAGTACTTCTTCCACCTCTACTATACTTTAAACGTATGTAAAATCCAGACGACAGTAGTGCTATTCCTATTGGTACTTTCATTAATTCTACTACAGTACATCTACATAAACACTGTTGCTAATAGTTGATTTGTAATTGACCTGCAAACATCAAGTGTTTCGTCATTTAGTAAACAGACATAAACATACGCCACTCTTGTGAGAGTGGATTGTCGTCTTTCAGGTCCATCGCTTCACGTGGGAGGATTTCCACATGAATTTGTGAGTCATATGTTATATCGTGAAAGTATTATACTCTGAAAATCAATACACTGTAAACACCTTCCACTTAAGGCTATTTCACTTATTGTCTGACATTTAAAGAGGAAAACAAACAGAACTATAGAACCACGAGATGATTTGCAAAATGAGTGCATTCTGAAGTGCATATTGCTGACTAATATACTTAGATAAGCGTAGTTTTACAGTTTGGTCCTGAATGCTTCATCCACCGCTGGCACAAAGACACAGACGTCTGATGGTGTTGTTAACAAATGCATTGTTTATGATCTTAATCTCATCATTTTTACTTGTTCTCCTTGTCTTGAAGCCTTTGAAGCCGTAATCTCATCTGAATGAACAGACGCTTACATCAAATCTTCAACTCCTGCAACTTGAGACTTAACTTCTGAAGAAGCAAATGTTATCGAAGCATAAAAACGGCGTTCCTGTCCAAATACCTTTGAATCTCACTGCAGTTGCTCAGTAGTTAATCAATAAAGTTGTGGCTTGGCTTCAAATGGCTGCTCTTTCCCGCTTTGGACAATTTAAGCTTCCAACCACTTTCACATTATGAAAGTGAATGAACCTCTTTCCAAAACATTAAGTGGGGTCTGACAGACGTTTTTGCAGCACTAAGTGCTTTCCCTGTCCTGTATTAGCCTAATTGTGAGGTTGTTAATCTAATAAGAAGTAGGCATAACGAGTTAGTTTGCTGGGGGGAAATGATCACACGTGATGCACATTTTCAGTCTCAACATCAGGGCTGTAGTGGCTTCATTATTGGAGACGTGATAAAAAAAAAAAAAGAAGTGGCATGTAAAAATCCATCCATGTGTGGAAATTAATGTGAAACACTCAGCAACTTTCTTAATTACCTCAGAGACCGCAGCCGCATTGGGATGCAACCAGATGTGTAAAATAGGAAACAAGGCAAAAACATTATTTCAGGTAATCATTCTCAGCGGTTAAGTGTTTCGTCTCCGTTTCGTCTGGTTTGATTGTGTTTGTACACCTTAACCCATTCTGTGTCTGCGCTATCTGGACTTTTTGGCGTTTAATGTGATTCAGAGTGAAGTCAGCGCCGAGTTCATCACAAAATGCACTGAGAGGTTTGGAGAGAAAATATTTAACATCTGGATTTTTGGAAAGAAATCAGATCTCAATTGTGAGAGCGGTTTAAGGAGCTCTCCGCTAAATAACCAAACTCGACTGAGTGCAAACAATTTTCTGCTTGCTGTTACGCTCCGTGTCTTTTCCAATATTTCCATGTTGAGCTGAACAATTTGCAGACGTTTACTTACACAAATTGAAGCCTTCGACCCTGTTCCTTTTTACTTTTATGGCAGAAAAAGAATTTGAAATCAGTCCTTAAAGGTGAAATATGCAACATATGTGAAGAAACGTACAGGTATTAAATGCCTACATCCATGACGACAGCCTGTGCACCAGTTTCTATGCAGAAGACTATTCCTATTGTAATCCTTCTGCTCGCTCCTGAATGCCTCCGTGTCTCTTTTCTCTTCCTTTTGTGCAACGCTAGCTACCATTGGCTTAGAAATAGAGTAATAATAAGTAGAAATACTATATTTAGTATGAATCCTCGTTTTGATCCTCTGACACTAACGGTACGTCATTATGCTTCTAATACAAACTCAACACTTCCTCAACCATTTCAAATGAAAAGCCCGCAGTGGATAGAAACCATCCATTTCTTAACAGGGCTTTTATTGTGTAGCGTTGCCACCCTGTGGTGCTTGTAACTTTCTACAAATACCCATGCATATTATATGACAGGCACCAGAAATGTAATCATATCATTTTTTTTACGCAGCTTGTATTTGTTCGTGTCGACCACGCTCCAGGCCATTATTAGACACCCGGCTTGTTTTTATTTGAGGAAATACACGTGTTTTCATTAGTGTATAATCACACAAACGTTACCTTAGAATTGGAATGTTTATACCTACAGAGGGAGACGTTCGCCTTCCTCTTCTCCTTCTTCTTTTATATAGCGGGTGGCATCGGTGTTAAGGAGCATTACCATCACCTACTGTGTTTGTGTGAGTTATTATCCTCTTAACTAAAAAAAAACCAAGAACGGACAAAACGAACTTTGACTTTAAGGAGGGACTCGCTGGAGTTGGTTGCAATCTTCAACTTCACTGCTAGATGTCACTAAAAATCACACACTGAACCTTTGAATTCATTTACTTTGTTGGATATCGGGTTGAAAAATATCAGTAATCGTAAAAAAAGCTGAGTCGACCTCTACTACTGCTATGTATATATCTATAAATCAATAGATTAAAAAAACTGGAACCGATTAAGAATTTTAGCCATTTATCATCCAAAAGTGGCAACGCTCCACAGGTCGCGGCTTCTAAAATGTGATCTCCGAGTGAACTGAATATCTTTTTTACGTTTTGAGTTGCTACGGGAGGTTCTTCCTGCTCAGCCGGCGCCACCGCTGACATTTAGGAATCATCTCTGGCTGATGTGCTGCTACTTATACTTAACCATGCACCAAATGAGCTGTCTAAACCAGAGAGTCAAAAGTGTAGCTGGCATGGAAACAGGCTGAAATGAGGGGGCAGAGGAGAGAGAGACGCAGACCGCTGTGGCGTATCCGGCCGTTTCACAGAGAGCAGCAGCGAGGCGGTTCATTTGATTATGAGTCACTGGGTGAGATTAAAAGCAAAGTTGATTGATCAGTTGTTGGGAGAGCGGCCGAGAACGAGCGTCGGAGGGGAGCAGCCGCCAGGCCCGTGATCCTTCCCCCTTTCTTCTTCTCTTCTTCCTATTTCTTGTCTTCACCACAGTGACACGCACAGTTTTTATCTTCCTGCATCACTTTTTTTCTATGGTCTCATCTTCTTTTTTTTTTTTTTTTTTTGCATAAATCACTGTTCTTATTGATCACCAGCAGCTCAGTAGTGGATTTCTTGGGTTCCGTTTTTTTTGGTTTTTTTTTTCTTCCTTTCTTTCTTTCTCTACCCGTTAGCGGCAAACATCGGCAGCTGTGGCATATTTACACCCGGCGTGCAGAACGTCCCGTTCGTGAGAGGTTTGCCGCTGTCTGAGCTGCTTCGGGTTCATCTGGAGACACAGAAGGGAGGACAACTCACTGCCGGGTTCGCATGCAGCAGTTTCCTTTCCAGTCACGTTGTTTTTGTAGCGGCGCCTGCATCAGAGCATCTGAGAAAACAATGAGCTTTCAAGTACATAAATCAAAACAGACTATTTACCAGTTTTCATGTAGATTTTTACTCTCTGCATTATAAGCAGCACAAAACCCGACTGAAAGAGTGACAGTGATGGGCCGAGTTAAAATTCACACAACCGAGAATCTGATAGAACTTTTGCTTGTCGACCAAAGGCTGTTGGAAGCATTACGGAACAGACAATTACACGCCATTTTAAGTTCTCTAATAAGGAATTAAGTAGAAATACACAAATCCAGCACCAGACCTAAGAATGAATCATGAATCCCATGTACCAGCCACAAATTTAAAGCACTATGTAAGAACTCCTGCCATCACAACAGATCCAAATGCGCTGCTAAAATGGAAGGACATCGCTCGCACACTTTAACAAGACTGGTTGTCCCTGAAAACAGATCCTTTTGACTTTGAAATCGGTTCTCTGTCTGTCTATCGGCAGACGTTGCCACAGTTTTAATATATTCTTTATCGAATACTTTTCATTTTCAGAGATCTCAGCAAATTTTACCTTGGGATTTTTTTTCGGCCGATCGCGCTTACAGTATGTTTGCCACATTCAGAAATTAAAAACGTTCTTGGAGTGCAGATTTTTTTTTTTTTCTTCACCCCGTACGATTCGTAAGACGATCGGAAAACTAACAAGGCTCTAAAATCACAACCTTTTTACAAACGGAGGTAAAGAAACAGCGTCGAAGCCTGTCGCCATTTGTCGCCATCTGTCTTAACGTGTCTTAGCGACTTAACCTGAGTCGTTTTATCTCATTTTTCAAGAGCCTGGAGCAAATATACAGAATCTCCCACATTGATCACAAAGCTGATACTTTCCGATTTAAATGCCTGCGATACTGTATCTGTGAAAGGGCAATATTGATGCTGAAGTGGATGTGATTTGTCCGTCTGGCTCACGCTCACTGTCGGCTCCACAGACGTGGTGTGTAGGCTGTGGTTGTGGCTCTGGAGGGAGTCGTGGTGGACACAGTTACATCCAGGTTCAACATTAATACGTGGCTGATGAGGGCGTCGTTTAATATCATCCTTTAAAACATCACCCCGTCCCATCATAACTAAAGATCCTTACTTTAAAGGTTTAGACGTTTGACTCTTAAGGCGGCTTTTCCGTTGTGTTGATTTTTTCCTCCGACCCACCACGCTGTGTGAAATTGTATTTCTCAAATTCCCTACGCTCCGTTTCATTGCATTATTCATTTGCCACTTAATGCTCGTCTCATCCTGGTTTGCAGGCTGACATCGTGACAAGATATTTATTTCATGCATATCTTGGTAATTAACGGTTAAATCCTCCAGACAGCCGTGCGCTGTGGGCACTGGAGGAAGACGGCCTTATGAGGACTGTTATCAGACAAAACAATGGTGAGATAAATAAAGAGGGAATCAGTGGAGAAGCGTCTCTGCAAATCTGCGCCTTTTCCTTCTCCGTCTCGTGTTAATGAGCTGTCAGCCCAAAGGAAAGTCTTGAATCTAAAGGAGAAAACACATATGTTGAAGTGCATTATCTGCGGAGTGCTGATTTAATGGAAATAAGACATCGCTTGACAGGTTGAGACCGAAACTATCAGCTTAATCAATGCAATCAGGGAAAATATTGAAAGAACAGAACTGCAGCGCTGGTCCACGTGAGTGTTTTCCTCTCCTACTGTTGACATCTTTGTCTGTTTTACTGCCATTCTCAGTTTATTACACACACTTTTACCTCCTTTAAATTTCCCTTCTCTCATTTATGTCTGAAACGCTGCTGCATAGATCAAATGTCAATAGAGGATCAGAGGAAAACAGATGATCCTGTCTCTATTCTTCAGTATTAATGGGTTCCACGATAAGGCTCAAATGTGGTTTTCTGTGATTTGTGTTGTTCATAAATGTTGGCTGAGATGTTTTCTTTTTTTTTCTTTTTTTATCTTCTGCGGATATTAATGTGTTTTTTTCTTTTGGTGACAAACCAACCTCAAGACAGGAAGCTGGAATAAGCAGGCTGTGAGAAAAAGGACGCCTCTGCTGCTCAAAGCTCCTGAAAGCTTGGCTTTAAATGTAGTTTTTCTGTACAATATTACACCATGATTTGCAACATGGACGTAAATATAAACAGTTCAGGCAGTGTGGTTTCACAGGCCGTAGAGTGGAGCGGGAACTGTTGGGTGGAATAAAACCCATTGTGAGAGATTCAGATTGCCGTCTTGGAAATACATAATATGGTCAAAAAAGAACCAAGACTATTTGCTTTATATTCCCTTGAAAAGGTGAACCCATCTCCATCATGTTTTTTTTCTTTATTTCTTGTTAAATTGTCAGTGGCACCAATAACAAAATGCTTATTCTACATAAACTATAAAAACTACAAATATATAATCATAATAAATCAATAATTTCTTGTTTTCATGTCAGATACACAAACACGATGATTGCTTTGTGATATGTTTGTCGATGTTGCTTCATAATGAGTAACTAGTGTGTACTAGGGCCCGTGTAAACAGCCGTATTTAATGTGAATTGGTCACACCATCTATGATTCCTAATCCGCTTAATAATGTCAGCGTCGGAGCTGCTGCTCTTTGGGAGCCTGGGAACCAGATGCATCTGGCAGGTCAGTCTGGCACCGCTCCCGTTCAAACTGATTTCCATCGGGCCGATCACACCGTTTATCTGCTACGGGGCTGCCACCTCAGGCCCTGGTCAGACCTTGCGTTAACATCTGTCCTGACAAATCCGATCACATGCAGACATGGTCCGAACACACCGAGGACGCGTTGGGAGCTGGTCTGGGACGCACCGGTCCACATTGTCAGTCTGAACAGGCATGTGTCCTGGGACAGAATGAAGGACTGACGACTCAGCTGACGTGCTCTGCCGAGTCAACCGTGTCACATTAAAGTGTTTTAAAGATTTCTGAAATGTTCAAAAAGGTCACAAAGATGTATTACCAGAGCTTAATAGAGGGGCAAAATCCTACCCTTCCAGTTGTGCCCCATTGAACCTTATTTTGGAAAAAAGTGTATTGCAATCAATGGCGAGAGACAAGTAATTTTTTGATCCCGTTTTAATTGTGCCACCATTTACACACGATGTTTAAAAAAGTCAAGAAAATCGTAGTTTGTTGTAAAACTGTTAAAGTATCACACTGCGAAAATACGGAAATAGAAAGACTACACGCCCGAAAGATGTCATCGCAGCTTCAACATGACCAGACTTGTAGTGATTTTCACCTCTTTTAATACTTTTTCAAGTTGAATGAGGTGAAATATCTCAAGGTCGTTTCAGTCCACTGAGCCGTCTCACACAAAACTCTACTATCTTTATCACAAACCCTGACTTTCTTGACTCGTAAAATGACAGACTACAGACACATAGCTACATTACAAAGCCAGCCTGTTCAACGGGAAATGAAGTCGTGTGCTATGTTTCAGGCTGTAGTCGAGCTTCTTTATTTGCACATAAAGTGGTGGAAGTCAGATTCAATCAGAAGCGATCACTCAACACACATCTGGAGAGGCTTTCTAATCCCAGATGTGAACAGACACACTTACAGCTGGACACTTGTGTTCGGACAGAGCGAGGTCTGAACAGAGCCTGAGATTCTTCAAGTCAAACATTTGCTCTTTTTTCACTGTAGTTGAGAGTCTTGATGTGTTCTGTCTTCAAGCCTCCGATGTGTGTGTTAAGACGTAGCTACGACCCTTATGTTCTGGTCGGGTACAGCCAGCCGTTCATGACCGGGCTGCATTCATTCACATACAGCTGTGGTATGATTTTGAAATGATAAAAAAAAAAAACATGTTCCCATCATTCTATTGGATTGAATGTGGTTTAAATCATCACTGAAAGTCGTGCCAATGGATTTTGTGATTGCTACATGAGAAAAAATGTATTTAAGAAAGGAACAAATCTTTGCCTTTTACAAGTCCTAGTATTTTCTATAAAACAAAACAACTGCTTCATATATTCACATATTTCTGACAGGATCTGGTGAGTTTAATTTACTAGCTGGCTCCATGTCCCATATGTTGTTGCTGTGATTGGTGGTAGGTCTATCTAAATGCATCCAGAGGCATTTAGGTAGACCTACCGCTGTCGATACGATGTGACTGTCGATAACACCCGTCGGAAAACAAAAATGAGCCGAGAGCTTCCAGACTGAATTAGTCAGGCCATGCCGGGCTAACTGTTTAGCACAACAAGCTTTGAATTCGATTTTGATTTGCATGTTAGAGGAATTTGGATCATGTATGATCAGACTAGAGTCTTCCAAACCCACTGAGCCGCATCTGCTTGTGTGCCACTGTTAGTGATCTGTGAACTTTATCTGATGAGAAATTTTGGATTTTGGATCGTCATGCCCACCACCAGGAAAAATGTAACACTCAGGTCCGTCTGTCTGTCTGTCCGCACCTGTAACTCAAAAACTACAGCACATTTTGACATGAAAAATTTCCACAAGGTAGGTCTGTCCCATATCTCGGTCCTCATAGAACATGGTCCAGATCTGGATCCGGATGCTAGAATTTTTTAAAGGATTCTTCACCATTGGGAGATAGGGCACTTGTTGACATTTTTGTGTTTTCCCCAGATACGAAGACAGTTATTGCTCTGAAAAACATCACACACATGCTGCATAACAATATCTATCAATAATTTCTTGCTGAATCGGGAGACGATCCAGAACTAAGGGCATATGTTCATTTCATTTCTAAATTCACCGTACTTTATGGCCGTTTCCGACCTCCGTTTTGAACATAGTAACTTCAGATTTGGTATTTACACTGTTCATACTCAGTCTGATAATAGAACTGACAGTATTGACACTGAAATCGCATCCAGTCCAAGTAGCAAGCGATGATAGAAACATGAATCCAAATACAGCATATGTTTCTCTGAGTTTATTCCCAACATAGTGGAAATATTCAGTGTGGTGGATATCAATGATCTAAGGGGCGTGAGTGTCTGCCATCTCTGATTGTCTAGTCTGTAAAGGAACATTTTGGCCATTGACAGGTCTTTTCAGAGAGGGGGTGAATAAAATCGGATGACAGACACATCTCTCCTGCTAGTGAAGCAACATGGCAGCTCTCTTAACCATTATATTTTGGTTTCACTTTTCCATGGTAGCATGACACGGTTTTGCATCATCTGTCAGAATGGTGTGTATTTTCAATATTTTCCTGTTTTTTTTTTCTGATTTCTAGCTACTGTAGCTTCAACTTTTAAATTAAAAAAAGGTTTCAGAGCTGCATGTGTGGGCCTTCTGTTGTTCCAGTATGTTTCTATTTCAGGCTAATTGGACTCCACTGTTAGTATCACACCACCTTAAGCCAACTGAGGCACCATAGCGCCCACACATCCTCATTGTTATTTACTAAATTTGTCCCCCTCTCTCTTGTTCTTTCCCTCCCTATCTTTGATCATCCCTCCCTCCCTCTTCGTCTTCATTTTTTCGTCCCCCTGTGGATCTCAAGAGTTACCTTG
>JAPQRN010000022.1:17435593-17448903 GCA_037367275.1 Coranthus polyacanthus | reverse complement strand
TTTAGTCTTTCAGTTTGTCTTTTTCAGTTTTAGTTTTATGAGCGCATGAGTAGTTGTGTTTTGAAGAACTGTCTGACTTTAGTTTTAGTTTTTCAGGTATAAGGAAAGCCTTGATTTTATAGAAACTGAAAATGGTAGGATGAAATATTGATCTAATTGCAGAACGGGGGGAAAAATGTGGATATTTTGTATTTAGCGACACTGAAGAGAGAGAGGTATTGTGTAAAACATGGGAAAAGAAAGTCACGAAATGGATCGGATCAGAAAGTTACATTTAAATTTATTTATTTTTTATGCCCCTTTTTAAATTTGAATTGACATTTCTTCACGAATAATCTGTGCATTTTCCATGATAACAAAACAAGTAGATTCAAATCGCAATATTTCCCACAATAATTGCAATATGGCTTTTTCACCAAATCATACAGGTCATTGTAGTTTCTATGTAGTTAGTGTTCTTGAAAAATGTACATTTTCTTTTTATTTCAGTTAACAAAATAATTTTTTCGCTGCTAGTTTTAGTCTTAGCTTTCGTTACCTATAAAAGCCCTGATTGGAGGATGATTTGTAGGCTAAAAAAATTAGAGGTACTAGCTCTGTAAATAGTAAAACACATTGCATCACCGTGTGCTTTTACATGTGCCCACGTAGTTCCCGTCCTTCATCCACACCCAGAAGCGCAATCCCCAAACCCACATGAAGGACCCTGACATGGTGTGGGACTTCCTGAGCCTGAGGCCGGAGTCTCTGCACCAGGTAGCTGCTCACTGTCTCTTTTCACAACAAGTTATTCTTGCATTGTTTGCTAGAATTTGTCTCATTATGAATAGACTGTGTATTTCTTGGATGGTTTCCTCCAGCAGTAGATGGCAGAATAAACGTTGCATTTTTTCATCCTCTTGTCTTTTGTTTTGTGTCCTCCGTTCAGGTGTCCTTCCTGTTCAGCGATCGAGGTTTGCCCGATGGGTTCCGTCACATGAACGGCTACGGCTCCCACACTTTCAAACTGGTCAATGCAAATGGAGAGCGAGTTTACTGCAAATTCCACTACAAGGTTCGTTTAATCCCAGATTAGCCCTCATTTGACATTTTTCATTTTCCTCCTGACTGGGTTTTAACATGCCTTACTGTAGACCTGGTACAGTTAAAAATCTGTTCTTCTTATTGTTAATCTATAAACTAAGAAGATGTGGAGGAAATGTACATGAGCAAGGCATTTACAGTGAGATCGCAGATGCTGTCTTGTGTCTGTTGCTGACCTCTGACCTTACTGTGACTGCTGATGTAATTTTTTTTTTTTTAGACTGATCAAGGAATAAAGAATATGTCAGTCAAGGACGCCGAATCCTTGGCTTCCACCAACCCAGATTATGCCCTCGGAGACCTGTTTAACGCTATTGCCAATGGCAACTACCCGTCCTGGACTTTCTACATTCAGGTCATGACTTTTGAGCAGGCGGAGAAGTTCCGCTTCAACCCCTTCGATCTCACCAAGGTACTTCATCCCAACAGCACAGCAAACGGGGCTATGGGGCTGTCACTGTGAGAAGTAGGTTCACTAGATGCAATTTAATTACTATGTGTCGCAAAGTATATAATGTGCTATTTCAAGAAGAATTGACATAACCAGAGTCTTTTAAGTTTTATAGCATCGTAAGTAAAGCAGGCTGAATAAGGAACAGTCCTTCTGAGACAAATTTCTGTTAAATCAATAGGGAGGTACTTTACTAAATAAAACATTACGGTAACTATTTAATAGTCATGGGGTTTCTCAGAAAAAGACCAAAGGATACGGTTTGTGTGAATATGTGAAAATGTAATTTCTTAGCAAAGCAGCAAATTAACTAAAAATGTCTACCTGGACCAAAACCTAAGGACAACTAAGGGCGTTTTCACACCTGAAAGTTTGAACCAAGTTTTTCTTAGATTGTCTACATTTCATCCACTTACTTTTTTTTTACATCCTGCCTTCACCATCTAAACGCTGCGAATCCCTTTATAGACTTTGGGAAATATTTCTGTTACCATATTGCAGTTGCATGGTACCTGGACACACCATGTCTTCATAACAACAACAACAACAACAACAACAACAAACTGTTTATTAATGAATTCCACATCTCTGAGAAAGTTGTGAAACGTACACTGTAACTTCTTTACAGCCTAATTTTGTGTAAATTCTTAACACATCTGCGGTGTTCATCCAACAGTGAGTTACAGTATTTTTATTTTATTGTATTTAGGTATGGTCCCATAAAGAATACCCTTTGATTCCTGTGGGCAAACTGGTGCTCAACAGAAACCCAGTCAACTACTTTGCAGAGGTGGAGCAGATGGCCTTTGACCCCAGTAACATGCCACCAGGCATTGAGCCGAGCCCTGACAAGATGCTGCAGGTAACATCCCAACAGATTCAGTGTGTTTTTGAGCCACATTGAACTGAAAATAATGAATAAAGGTTTAAAAAGCAGTGTGTTGCCATTTTATACCTATACATTTATACGACAACACAGTGAAATTGAGTATTTATTTGTAGATGTCAATAAATCTACTTTGTTTCTTTAATTTTAAATCATTCATAGTCAGAAAAGCAAAACAATGTTTTACAACAACAACTAAAAAATCATCTTCCTCTCATTAGGGTCGTCTCTTCGCTTACCCCGATACACATCGACACCGACTAGGAGCCAACTACCTGCAGATCCCCGTCAACTGCCCCTACAGGGCCCGCGTGGCCAACTACCAGCGCGATGGTCCCATGTGCATGTTCGACAACCAAGGTAAATTCATCCTCTGCAGTCCAGTCACAGTGGGCAAATTCTAAAACCTTACAGTTTAAAGCAGCTGTGTTGAATATACACACTGCCGTCCAGTATTAAGTAACTGGTGTGTTATCAGTAATTCCTTCCTATGTCTCAGCTGTGTTTGACCCGTCTGTCCTCCAGGGGGAGCTCCAAACTACTATCCCAACAGCTTCAGCGCCCCGGACGCCCAGCCTCGGTTTGTCGAGTCCAAGTTCCAGGTGTCTCCAGATGTGGCACGTTACAACAGTGCAGATGAAGATAATGTCACACAGGTAACAAATGTCACGTTTACATAGATTTCTGGGACCAGATTTGTGTGTTCTATACATTCATTCATATTTCCTACCTTTTTGTTTTTGCAGGTTTTCTAAATTAAATCTGGCCTCTCATGAAGTATTCTCAGTAGCTCTGTTCATACAGTTCTGATGCATCTTACAATCTTACAGATGATGCACTGAAACCTGAGGATTGTCGCCCTCATTTTAAGCTGAACTGTAAATTAAAACCATCATTCTCTAGTCCTTTAAATAGGGTAAATAAATATTTTCAGATGAATTGGTGTGAATTTTCAGTGAACTCTGTAGATAAATATTACACTGTGAAAAGCTTAGCCTCCACCTTTTCATATCTGCATGAAATCAGAAAATTGAGCATCCAAACTGTACTCAGATCTGCAGAGAGTTTCTTTTCTTTTCTCTGTTCCATTTCTAGATACTTCTTCACTGTGATATTTCACTGACACTACAAACTGCACCGGGTGATGTTTGAGGTGGTGAAATGAATTAGACGACAAGAAGTGTGCTCCAAATCCTTCTCTTTTTCTATAAAGCGCTGCAATCGTTTGATTGATCACTCTGCTGAGAGAAGGGTCAGCAGAGTGTCACCACCGCTCCACTGTTGCATTTTACCAGTTGTTAAATATCTTTATGTTGTGATCACGTTCTTTTCTGGTGTTATGGAGGTATCGCACTAGGTGGGAGATGGAGCGCATCTTTAATGAGATCGACTACAAACATGATCCCTGCACGATCTAATCTGTAGCGTTTCACAAACTCACTGTCATTCAGTGTTTGGAGAACATTTCTTTGTCTTCGCACCCTTTTCTTCTCTCAAGCCTCTTAAAAGTTCTCCTCCCTTCTCTTAATGGTTTTTCACTGTAAGACCTCTCTTATCTACCTATCTTGGAAAAGATAAATGTTTCACAAAGCATCATAGCTCTTTGAACCTTTTGTCTTTACTAAGATCTGGTCTTAACTCTAAGGGCAAACTCTTAGAAAACAATTTAGCAACAGAGAAATATTTCTGTTGTTCCTTATACAGCAGATATCGACTAATTTGTATTTTGTTTCAGGTTCGCACTTTCTACACTCAGGTGTTGAATGAAGAGCAGCGGCAGAGGCTTTGCCAGAACATGGCAAGAGCCCTGTCGGACGCCCAGGTCTTCATCCAGAAACGCATGGTAAGTGTCGAAAGCGTCCGGTTAATCAGCAGCACTTTCTTTTCATGCTTTTATAAATCTAAAATAGGTGCCTCCCATTGTTTACGTTGTGTGAAATGTACAACGAACGGTGTGTCACAAAGTGGCCGTTCTAACATGTTGCAGATCTCCAAATTACACAGCATGTGTCAGGGTTGTACCTCAAACCACAGAATGTCTTCTGTATAATTTATGAGAAACGAGACAACAGGAAATCTGTTTCTGTTTGAATGTAGGACACTGCAATTGGTGTAGGCGGCTCATTTATTTCTATACAGTCAACTTGTCTGAACAGTTGAGTGTCAAGTATTTATTACTGTGTTATTGTGTTTGATTAGAACTGGAAGAGTTTGGGCTGATCAGATTCATTTATACCGGACAAAGCACCGACGGTCAAGAGTTTGGTTCAAGTCGTACATAATCTTGATTGTGCCACCGAAGTTGAAATGACTTTTCTGGGTTTCTGAATGTGAATATCTGGTTGTTCTGCAGGTTGAGCGCCTGAAGGAAGTTCATCCAGACTATGCTGACAGGGTTCAGACCTTTCTCAACGACTATAATGCGAAGACCAAAAAGGTAAACCCTCTACTTCTGTCAGTGACTATGTTTACAAGCACAAAATATTCCTAATAAGTTATTTACATGAGTAATGGAAATGAATACTCCACTAACATTTCTAAATTAGGTTTTTTTTCTGAGTTTTTCCACTGGTGGCAGATGTTGAACTATGTCAGCTCAGCCTCCTTCTTTCATTTCTTCAAACACCTTCTGGAAAAGGTCGGCTTTTCGATATTTGCTCATATACTTAAAAAAAAAAAAACTGTCTATTTCCTTCGTCATAGTTAACAGTAGGTGTGTTTCTCCTTCCGACTAAAAATGTGGATTCTTTTTCTCTGGATTCATCCCTCTCTACCATGTTTACACGACACCTGTCAAATTCGGAATAATTGTGGAATATTATTGTGCATGTAAACGTGCTCAGCATCACCTACCAGCTTTTAGCTCTAAACCAAGCTAAGTTTAGTTGGATTCTCTCTAAAACATTCTTGGTTTCCAGGGGTAAGTGCTTAATGTAAGAGATTTTACTAATACTAACAGAAACCCCTAAAGTTAAATGTTTCCAATACTTGTGTTTAGCCCTAAGTAGAAAACGTTATAATGCTAACATGCTGCACTGAAATTGAGAGAATGGCAAACCTTGCCTGCTCAGCATCAGTACCAATTTCATGAGTATATTTATTTTTATTTTATTTAACCAGGAAAGACTCAGTGAGATTAAAAATCTCTTTTTACAAGAGTGTCCTGGCCAAGACAGGCAGCAGCTTGCTGACAAAAGCATTTAACTCAAAGCACGACTGTGACTGAAAACGGCTTCGCTGCGCTTTTGTTGTTTCAAAATCTCACGCATTCCGAACGTGGTCGGTACCGATATGATCCAGCAAGTCCAGTGAAAACGACATTCTGTGTGTTAGTCGCTAATGTCACCTCCCCCCCCTCCTTCTTTCTCTTTCCTAGAAGACTGCTGTCCACGTTTACAGCCGTCCAGGAGCCGTCCCTGCATCTTCCAAGATGTAATGCCTTACGTTTCTTCTGGACGCTGCTCTCTCTCATTTAAATAACCGCAAATGCACTTACCATAATTACTGCTACTACCATAAACATGTTTTGACTCAACTTGCCAGTCACCGTCAGAAACATGGATGACAGACTAATGTTCAGTATCAGGGTTGGGGTAAGTTCATTTTGAAGTCAGCTAATTCACTCTGTTGGGGTTTTGTGTTTGTTTTTTGGTTGGGCTTATGCTTTGTTTGGAATTCTGCAAAAAAAACATAATGCTTTACCTTAAAACGCCTTTATGGAAGGAAATAAGATGAATGCTAATCGTCTGTATGCCTTATCCGTTTGTGCCAACTGTTTCATTATCAGCTGAAGTTAGTTGTTCTAAGTTAAAACGAGTCTACACTGGCAATTACATTTATATAGACAAATGAGACGTGTTTTTAATCTAACTGAACTATAATTGGTCCAAATTAGAGAGCAGCAAATGGAGTCTTATTTGCATTTTGATAGCATTAAATGAACTAACCCCATCCACTGTTAAGGGCTTTGATAAGTGATCGTGTCCATTAATTCCTCAGGTTGTGTGTGTGCTTCTATGTTGTGATCCGACTCTCTTCTTCAGCTAAGCCTTGGCCAAAATTAATCGAGAACTGTTTATAAAAAAAAAAAAAAAAAAAAGTCTTCTTCCTCCATTTAGACAGCTTTTGAATGAATGAAGCAATCAGTGGAAACGAATGTCAACAAAGCAAATCATTGGTTGTATCGCTGGGTATCACGTACAGTTAGTGTATCACACAGATGGTCTATATCTCAATGTAACCAATGTTTGTTTTTGTATTATTAATGTTTAAATTGTAAAATTTCAGATGAGATGTGTATTTACTGCCTGTATCATTTAATTTCTAATTAAAACATTTCAGCTTTTTTTGTGTCTATTAATTTCACTGCTTTATTTGTCTTACGTGTCCTTTTTTTCAGATTGTATGTATGTGATGTTAAACTGAAACATAAATGATAAAACCGCTCAGTTTGAATGTGTTTTATGGTATGGTAGCTCACCTTAGAGCTGCTGCTACAGTAGGTTCACATACCCTTATTTTTTCATCTGTGAAAGTGTTCAATACTTTATGATCTTGTCAGTCGCCCCGTTACACTGACCGTCGTATTCAAATCTTAGCCTCCACCTCTTCATATCTGTGTTAAGTCCCCCCTCAGAAAATTGTGTTTCATTTCTTTTTTGTCACTGCTTTTACAAGTCCTGTATTCAGCTGCACAAAAAAAAAAAAAGCAAACAGGAAGAACGTATCTATAGAGAGTTTCAGTTCTTTTCTCCATGTTCCATTTCTGGCCGCAAAACATTTTGGCTTCCTTCTCACGGTTTTACCAGTCCTGTTATCAGCTGCAGTCACAGCCACATCTAGCTGTAGTGGTGTAGTAATGTTGCCATGGTATAAAACAGGAAGCAACTGCACATAGCAGCTAAAGACCCAGGGGTCGTATCGACAAACATTCTGAGAATACTTTCATAATACCTCCTAACTTATTAAAACGTGCTTTTAGTGATGAAAACCATGGACAGTGGAACCGATAGCTCTAGTCACAGAATTTAGTGTCTGTTAACATGTGATTTAATACTATTTTATGTAATGAACATGTACTGTAAGCCAAATTTTAAAAGTAGCCTACATGCAAAGTAGCCTCCTTGTACTTTTACAGTCACAACACCGATTGTGCAGTCTTAGCTTAATGAATGTCATTTTGTTTTGCTACACTCGGGTGTTGAACAAAGAGGAGTGTTTTCAAGTGAGAGCTCACAAAGCGACATAGCATGTGTTGTTACGTGACCAAACCACAGGATGGAAGCGTACTGAGCAGCCTGTACCGGAAATCTGAGGTTTCCACTCAAGGCGGGGTTTTTTTTTTTTAATGTTGACATTTAGACGCACGCAAATTCAAGATGCTTTACAAACATTAAAACAGTAAATAATTTAGAAATACTATTTAAAAGAAAATTCTGATGAGACTAAAACATAAAGCAGCAGACACTATTTAAGGCAGCAGAAGAAGAAAGTAATGTTTTTTTTTTTTTTATGGTAACCCCTTGTTCTTTTATGGAGGTGCTATAAAGTTGCTTCAGTTTTCTCCCTTAAGTTTTTGAATAAGTCCAGAGAAATCCAGACTTTTTTCTGATCAATGCACTGAATTGTTTTAACAGTGTCAAGAGATAATGATCTGTAAAGTTAAGTATCTTCTGTGTCAATTTCACAGCAAATGTGACCTTAAAGTGAACTGATGTACAGATACATTTTTCGAAGAAGGGGGTCTGTGACGGCGCTCTGAGTTTGCAGTGGCTCGATGCCCTAAAATCGATCTAATTTCATTTGATGTACTGTACATTGTACTGTGCTGTCAAATGACAATAAATGCTCTGTATAGAATCCACAGAATCTACGTCCTTCAAACCCAGTCCAGATTCATTGTGTTTCTTCCATTATCCCAACCATAGTATTTAAACTTTCAAAGTTAGATATAAATGTATGATCGTGTTTCATTTGAACGTGTAGTTTCCTGTGGTTTTCTGCTCTTTCCACTGAGGTCACAGTACTTTTTTTTCCTACTTGCTCATCACCATGGCACCATTTAATCAAATGTTAGAAAATGTATGAATCTGTTTGAATAATTCAAGAGTAAAAATCAGAGGAACACAGAAGGCATTAGGATACGCATCTTAAACGTTTTTATAGGCGTGAACAAACTATGTGGACTTCATGTCATGACTTCATGACTACATGTAGAAGAAATTTGAGTCCTTTAATGGATCAATATGCACTAAAAGCAACAGTTCACATAATTGTGGTCAGTTTGCTTCTCTCTTTACCTGAATTTGTGAAGTGTCTTGAGGTAGCCATGTATTATGATTTGCGCTATATAAATAAAATGGAAATGAATTTGCATCCGGCCTAACAATTACCTGTGGTGACCCACAAAACCCTTTGTAAGGAAGCTGACACAGTGTTTCTTGCAAACCTTTCATTCCAAACAGCTAAACAGACAGCGATGAATCCTTCAGGTCACCGTGAGGCTGTTCCACTGCAAGGAGGGTTCCCTGGAGGACCTCCAGGGTCTCAGTACACCACTGTGAACATCACCAGTGAGCTGCCCAAGGACCACATCATCTGGTCCATTTTTTCCTTTGTTTATTTAAACCTTCTCTGCCTCGGACTGGCAGCCCTCATCCACTCCATCAAGGTGAGTTGAAGTACAGCAGTTTTGTCTTAACTATAAATTAAATGATTAATCTTTCATTTTTCCTCCCAAACTTTTGCCACTTATCTTAAAGACAAGAGACATTACACAAAAAGCCTAAAGAAAGTCATGTCAACTTAAGCGAACATCAATGCGCATAAACAAGAACATCGTTTACAACGGCAGATGGGAGACATTCTACACTTTTAAATGGTCATATGTACAAATGCATTTAACGATGGCACGTAAGATAGATCGTGGAACGAACAGGCAATATGTAAATCACAAAGTTTGCTGGAGACCGAAGACTATGAATCACAGAAAGACGTTTGAAACAAAACAATAATAAATGAAAAAATAAATGCTTTTGTGTTTTCAGGCCAGAGACAGGAAGATGGTTGGAGACCTTAATGGTGCCCGACACCACGGCTCCACTGCCTGCTGCTTCAACACTGTGGCCGCGGCCCTGAGTGCTGCCATAGTCATCATTTTCATTGTCATGCTCATTGTCAAATACGTAGTTTGAGAGCCCCTACTACAGATAGAAAGTCTCAAACTGGAGTTCCCTGTGCTGCCACTTTGTGATACTTGTGTTTGTCTTCTTTATGTGCATGGCGCCAAGTTATTACATTTTTAAATCGCTTTTTATGTTTAACTTTAAGACATTCTTTCATGGCCTGATGAAAGTCTTATCTGGCATTTTGTAATCAGGTTTGAACTGATGCCCGACTGACATGCAAACAACAGTTTCATTTCTCAATAAATGGAAGTTGGATTTCTCTGTTGCGTAACTCTTTGAATCATGCTTGTCAAACTGAAGGGAGAAAATGTGGTTTCATAGTCACTGGAATTCTTTTTTCACAGATACTGTGAGCATTTTCACTCTTACTTTTTAAAATTATTAGTGAAAACATGCAGATATGTTGAATGTTTCTCACAGCCATAAAGAGGTCATGATCATCGTCTACACAGCAGTTGTTTTGTAAAGTTAGCAACTGCTGTAGGTTTTTGGATCTGCTCTCATATTATTTAACTGCAGGTTTAAGAAAGAATGTCCTAATGTTAAGTTATATATCTAGGACATTCTTCATGTGAATACAAAAGAGTCATGTAGGGTAGTGGATGGCCTTTGTAAAAACAGAAACCACATCGTCTGGTCTCTTTTCTCATTTGCTGTTTGTTACTGTTTTTAATTCATGTCTAAAGTCACATTAATGTACAGCAGTTTTGTCTTAAATCGTTCATCTTCTGTTACTTATTTTAAAACCAACAGAAATGAGAATTTAAATGACACCGTAAACAAGACGTTTGACCAAATATTTCACAGTCTCAGAAATCATGCGCAGCTTATATCGACTTATCAAGTGCATTTAGAGAATAATAATTTACAAGGGCAGTTTGGAGACATGTTAACAGTTTGGATCTTCATGTGTTTGAAGGACTGACAAAGAAGGAGAAAGGAACGTGTAGGTTAGCTCAAATGGTGGTAAAGATTTCGCAAGCATGCCATATCCACATGCACAAACTTGCCTGAGCCAACCCCAGAAACGTCAAAAGGAAACTAAAACTTGAAAACTGAAAACTTAAGTACCTGCAGACTTTTCTGAAGCTCCACTCTGACTACTACTACCAGGACAGCGATGGATCCTCCCTGTTACAAGACTGAGACTTTTCCCCTGCAGCCAAATGAGTATGAAGATTATAATGGACAGCCTGGAGGATCCACAGTGGTTCATTGTACCACTGTGACCACCAACACTGAGCCACCCAAGGACCACATCATCTGGTCTCTCTTATGCTTTGCCTACGCTAACCCGTGCTGCTTGGGACTGGCAGCTCTCATTTATTCTATTAAGGTGAGTTTTTCTGCAACAGGTTCTGTTTCCTTGAAATGATAAAATTATGCCATTAATGCAGGGTTTTCCTGTGGTTCTCAGAGGGCTCAGGTGCCGTCTGGGTTTCAGCATTCTTCCTACGTTAGTTGAAAACTAGCGGGGCAAGAAAAAAAAAAAGAGGATATAATCGCACATCATTTCAACCATTATTATTACCAGATCTGTCTACACTGATTTGTCAAAGCTAGAACACACAAAGACAACAGAAGCTTAAAAGAAAACGTCGGACCCGGACATGCACAAACGTGCCAGTTTCTGTTGGCACATATTTAAAGCAGTATCTAAAAACAATACATTTTTAATATACTTAACGTAGCATTAAAGTTTAAAAAAAATTGAATATCTAACTAGGTTTTCCCAGATAATATGTGGATGAATCAGAAAATCTAGACAGAAAAGCTCCTTATTGTCTCCTACTCTTAAATTCACTATTTAACGTTCATCTACTTTGGTTTTTCCAGGCCAGAGACCGGATAATGGCTGGAGACCTGGAGGGGGCCCGACACCACAGCACCACTGCCCGCAGCTACAATATCGTATCCACGGTTCTGGTTTGCATCCAAGTAGTTGTGGTCATTATTGTGGCCATCGTTTTGATTGTAGTATTCCACAACTACACTGCACAGCTCAAGATGAATCATCAGTATAATCAGTACAACCGAAACACCCGGTACAATTTTGGATAAAGCTACACATCAAAGTGTGAGGATCTCTGCTTCATGTGTTTGACACATTTTTTTCCAGTAATCTTAAGCAAATCACCTACATATTCTTAATGGTGTTAGTCTTCATTTATTAATGAATGTGCCTTTATTCGTTTGTAAATTATGGCAATTTCAAGGCTACTGCATTGACTGATGAACTGTCCACACTTCTGCAAATGTAAAATTATACACAGAAAAGACGAGCGAGGAGTTGTCCATTTATGTTATTTGGGCTTGTGCAGGTGATTTGTCATGTCTTTGTAACAGAGATCATCTGTGAAACTGCAACATGTGTGAAACTAAATGTTTAATCCTGTGTGTAAGCAATGCTTTGATTCTGTTTTTTGTTAATCGCAATAAAATGACGTTACCTTTCATTGCACTATACCATGAATGTGCCAATTCAGTTTTGTTCAATAAAATATCCAGGCAGATTTTAAAATCACATAAAAAAAAAAAAAAAAAAAAAGTTAGTAAAAAGTAAAAAGTAAAAGTAAGTAAAAGTAAAAAATCACATTACACTACATGAGTTCAAGGCTAAACATCTGCAGGTGGGTAATAGCTTTCATGTCGATTTGATCTATATATCCTGACTGATTGTGTTGTTTTTGGAGGAGATATAATTAATGATATTTTTTTCTGGGAGGCGGCAGAATCACACACAGTCCTTCTCTTAAATCAAGTTCTTCAGACACTAGTAACTAACCAACATGCAGGAAGGGGAAGTGGGCAAAGCTCAGCAGAAATGACAGCTACTACTACTACTACTACTACTACTACTACTACAACTACTACTACTACTACTACAACTACTACTACTACTACTACAACTACTACTACTACAACTACTACTACTACTTCTACTTCTAACGAAAGTTTGGAAAAGCTTGGATAGATTAACAAAAGTCGTTAAAACACAACTTGCTCACATCCATTGCGGATCATCCCCTACTACTAGATCTTGGAAAAGTCATTTAGTTTGTTTTGATGCTCTCCACGTTGATTTTAAATACATTTGGCTGAATTGGAGTAACTTACAGTATGGAAAACACTGCATTTGTAACAGTTACAATAGTGGCATCTACTGGAAAGTATTGCTGGATATGGACAGGTGGTTCAAATCCACAGAAAAGCCATGTGTGTCAAAACTGAACCCGATAGCAGAAACTACAGAATGTTGGAGAGACACACAGAAACTACAGAATGTTGGAGAGACACGCAGGATGCCCACGCTGGAGCACACGGATCGGCGAGGAGAGGTTTGAAACCGCGGGTCAGAACGGGGAAGCAGGTAACGGTGCTCACGCCGAGGCGATGTCGCTTGAAAGCAGCCACGGGTGAACGGGAGCTGGAGTCGATGAAACAGAGCTTGCGGTCGGGGACGGAACACTGGTGCGCTTTCTGGTGGTCGGAGGTAAGTCGGGGTTGGGTTGGGTTATGGCAGGGGTGTCAAACTGCGGTCCTCGAGGGCCACAATCCAGCATGTTTTAGATGTTTCCCTCTTCCAACCCCTCTCTCTCACACACTCGCTACCAGCGCGTCGTGCGTGATTTACGCACACACCTTCCAGCGCTCACCTCCGGACAGTTAACCCTTAACCCACAGGTGTCAAACTGTCCGGAGG
>JAPQRN010000022.1:17344840-17354841 GCA_037367275.1 Coranthus polyacanthus | reverse complement strand
ATCCATCCATCCATCCATCCATCCATCCATCCATCCATCCATCCATCCATCCATCCATCCATCCATCCATCCACCCACCGGCACTAAGCACATGTTTCACTCTATCAGACACTTGCTATGTATCAGAGTGACGTTAAGTGAAATCATCTGCATGTGCAGAGTGAATTTCCCATGGGAAAGACGAGTGTAATTCTGATCTGAGGTTTCAGGTGAGAGAGGACCGTTAATAATTCATGTTGACAGTAAAACATGCCAATGAGGTGAAGTCAATGTCTCTGCCGCTGCCTGTTTCACATCTTAACACCCTGACATCTAAGAAAATCTGTCCACAACAGGAAGTGAAACTTTCAAATGTGTGACATTTTATTTACTGAAAGTAGGACACAGACACATTTACTGTTTCACTTAGTTTATCAGAATTTGCAGATACTTATGTGTGTGTGTGTTGGCAGCTGTATGTAGGTGTTGCATGGTTCTAGTTTTTTCCTTTTTGTTTTTATTTTACATGTCTTCTCAAATACTTATTTTATATTTTTTACTGCACTATATTGGACACAACACAGACATATACTTTGCAAATATAGCCAACATGTTCAGGAATAGCAGTAACAGAGACTCTTACCTTATCTTTGTTTATCTGTGTTTGTCCAATATTAACTCGCCTTTTATTACTGAGGAAAAATATCTGGCTTTGTATCTTTGTATATCTGGTTTTGCTGCTAGATTCCACTTTGTTCACCAGTCGGTCTCTCTTTGCTGTTTACTGCCGACAGATTTCTTTACAGCTTTTTTCTCTGAAAACAACTGCTTGCAAGAAAACTAGAAGTGATACCTTTCTATCCTACCAATTATAGTCAATTTATATATATTTTACAGTGCAAAAGATGGGCAAGCAGACTGAAAAACATTACCATTCAGGCTCAAAGGTGGCAAAAATATACATATAACATACTTGGACCTGTTAAAACTTGTCAGTTGCAAGACAAGTCCTGCAACATACATCAGATTTTACTGAGGCAAGACTGTGATTTGAGTTTCGTACCTTCAATACATGACAAAGCAATCGCTATGTATCTTTGGTTTCATTCATTCATACCAGAAAGTCAACACTTTACACCCAAAGCTTATTATTACATTGGACGGTAAGAGCAGTAAAGGAGTAATTATAGCTCTTTCTGCCCCGAAGGTAAACAACTTGTGTCAGGTTTTACCAGGTTCACACAGTGAATGTTTGCGTGAACACTAAATCTATGCACTGCTGTAAAGATATGAACCACTTTACGTACATGCTGTTCATTCAATCTAAAGCTGACTCACCTCCTCAAAGAGCCAAAAACAATTCCTCTGATTTATTATTAAAGAATAAAAGCACTATTTACCTGGAAGAAGACGTCAATGAAAGTCAGTGCCTGCTGTGGTCAAGGACTATGCATGAACACTGAGAGAAAAAATGAGACTGTTTTCAGATTCAGCTTCAGCTCCTCCCCCTGCATTCGCAATTTCCTGTTCCTCTCTCAGTGTTATTCATTGCTTCCCTGCTCTGACACACCAAGGATTTATTTATCTTATCCTTAAAGCAGAACCATAACTAATGTCAAGGGAACGACACCACAGGGAAGATCCATCACCCTGCAATCCTGACTATCTGCTTATTGATCATCTGTCAAGGCAGCTGGAAACACTCGACTTGGGTGTTTAATGTGCTATTATACTGTTAAAACATATGTAATGGTAACACACTGATCCTAATATCATTCATATTTTCCTTTAAAGTTATATAAACTTGAAACCTGAGGATGTATTAATATTTGTGCGATCGGTAGCATCATTTTAGGTGAATAAAAAGCCTGTTTTCTGAGGAGAATACAAACTGTAAAACCACCAAAAAAGGAAGAGCTCAGTCCAGTGAGATTACTTGTTAAATCTTTATTACAGAACATTCTTTGTAATGTGCAGATTATTTTTCTTCGGCACATACAGATGAATATTAATCGGCACCTTTTTCATGTATACGGTTCCAAGAGTAAGAGCTTAAAAGGATAAAAAAAAATATATACATGTCCATTAAAAGGCACAGCACATATTCAAAACAATCAAATAATGGAATAATATAATAATACAATGAAATTAAAATCTAAATCGAGAATACAATATGAGATAAAATAAAAGGGGTTGAGAGAATAAACAGTAAAAACACCTACATCATCAATAACTAATACAAAAGAACACGTACCGAACAAACTGCAAAGCACATGTAAAACGCAGGTTTTTAATTTTTGATTGAGCGCAGTAATGATCATCATCTCACCCTGGTTTCTTTCCATTAGCACTCAATCGGAAATCACACGGATACATATAACCTCTTGTCTGTCAACGTTATAGTGCTTTATGTTTTAACTGCTCACGGCGCTTTTCAGCCTTTCATTCATATTGAACTATTTCATGGTTTTTAAGGTGAGATTTAGCCACTGACAACGCTTTTGTTTGTCCTAATGAGGACAAACAAAAAGTATGACAAATGCTCAGATTATACATATCCATGGTTTGCAGAAACTTACACCAAACAGCTATAACACTTTCACTTTAAAGGTAAAATATGTAACATATGTGAAGAAATTTGTGAGCAGTAAATGTTTCTTCATTATCGACACCAAGGAGGTTATGTGATCGCTCCTGTTTGTTCATCCATTCATCATCTGTCAGCAAGATTATGTAAAAACTACTGCACAGATTTTCATGAAACTTGGTGGATGTGTAGGGCATGGGCCAAGGAAGAGCTCCTTATATTTTGAAGCAAATCCAAAAGGAGGGGTGGTACTTTCTTAACATCGGAGAGCCCCAGGCTGAATTAGAACTTAGTGCAGTGTCCAACGGCATTAGAACATTGGGTAGTGCTTTATAGTTTTTTGGCGTCATTGGGCAAACATTCCATAATTACCTTCTGTGCACTGTGTTTTTCAGGCTGTAGAAAAGCTACCCTTGAGAGAAACTTTGGTTAATCACAGGTAACTCAGTGTGCTTTTCGTGTCCTTTAAAGGAAGGTGCGAAGATGCAGTCAGGTTGTCTGTGTTTATAGGTGAGGTGATTGACAGCTGTAATTACCAATCGCTGTTCGGATTCAGTCAGACTCTACTCCGTGGCTCCGCACAGAGGCTTGGAGAAGTTTCTTTTCTTTTCCAAAGCACTGTGAAACGGCATCAGGTCATGTATATTTATATTTAGTCTTTTGATTTGGACTGAGAGGAGAGAGCTGCAGAAAGAAGGAGTGTATTTTCAAATGCGTTTTCCCCTGATTTTGGCTCCTGCTGCTTCAATTTACCATAGAAAATGAGCACCTGTGATCCACGATAACAGCCTGGACACTGATTTCGATGCAGAGTAATCCTTATGCTGACTCATGAGTGACTCAGGGCCAATCTACATCAACTATCGCTAACTTAAAAATGGAGTCTGTTAATGTCACAGCACAACAAAGACTCCGACACAAATTCCACGTATGTAAACACCAATGTTACATATTTCAACTTTGTGAAAACTAATTCTGGCTTTGAAAGGTAAACTACAAAAGCTACTGTGTTCTCTGGCATGTTGTTGAGCAGGTTCTGAGAGAGGTCTGTCTTCTACCATCCTTCCTGTGCCAAATGTCCCTTGCTGTACATTTTCATTGTGTAACATCTAGTGGCATCTAGTGGTGAAGTTCTAGATTGCAACAAAATGAATATCCTCGCCTCACCCTCCCCTACGGTGGCCAAAATGCGTAAGCCCTTGTTAGTGGGGCCGTGTTTGATTTGTACATTTTGGGCTCTTGGGTTAAGTCTATAGTAACTCTGGTCCACACTCAAACATGGTTGGTGACAATAATACACCAGTAATACAAGAAGTCCAATATGAGCTACAGTAGAAACATGGTGGACTCCACAGAGAAGACCTGTTCCCTCTATAGATATAAAGAGCCCATTCTAAGGTAACAAAATAATTTGGTCTTATTGAGTCTTATTTTGAAGTATTATACATTAATGAAAACATAATTATAACTATTACATTTAATTTCTGATATTAGATCCTCCGAAATCTTCCACACTAAACCCTTAAGGTTAAAAAGGCCTGTTCACCACATACGTTGTTACACCAGATTGGTTTTGTGGTGAAATTGTCATTGTGGGGAAATTATTAGTGAACTGTGGGGTTACTGTGCGTACTGGGGCCATGGTGCTATAGATAGCCATTGGGGCAACTGTGCGAATGACAGGTTTGGGTGGGATAATGATGGAATTACGGAAAGGCTGGGACACAACTGTTGGAGCGAGTGGCATGGGCGCCATGGTTCCAGAGAAATTCACAGGGATTGCGGGGTTAATGTACCCAGTAGGCATGGAAATTGTGGGCCTGGGGCCTGGCATGGGAGGCATGATGCTGGGGACATGCATGGGAGCTGTGGGGATGGTGACTGGCATGGATGGTGAGGTTCTAGGAAAAGGTGTAGAAGCTGCAGGACTTGTCGGTGGCCCAGGGCTGGTGACTGGCTCAGGAGACATTGGATTCGATAATCCAACAGGATTATCGAATCCAATGCCAGTCTCTTCAAACCCTCTTCTTCTTGAAAGAGTGTCATACACTTTGTTCAGTGTGTCCCCTTGTTCAATCTGTAGAGCCCCATTCAGAATCTGGAAGTTATCGTTCAGTCTTTCGTTAATCTTGGAGAACTTGTCTTCATGACTGCCAGACTTCAGGAAGCTCATCATAGGTTTTGCTTGGGAGTATTTCATCATCATTGCCTTGGCAGATGACAAAGTTATGTAGAGTTCCCTCAGAGCATTGTTCACAGGGGCAGAGAATTGGCACAATCCTCTTTGTTTGATGGTCAGAACAAGTTCCTCCAAAGCTTTGACTCTCTTGGCAACTCGTTGGCAGCGCTCTTTATTGGCTTTGACATTCTCAGCCATCCGATAGATGGACATGCACAAGGACAAAATTTGCTCTACTTCCATTGTGAGATGAGCTGTAGAAACAAGTGGGGCAGTTAACATCAGTGAGGAATGTAACTAAGTACGTTTACTGAAGTATTGTACATTAGAACAAGTTTTGAGGTACTTCTTATAGTTTGAGCATTTCCATTTTTTTGTAACTACATACTTCTACTCAACACATTTCATAGGTAAAGGGTTAGGGTTAGGGGACTGATGTGAACCTTTTCTAATGCTTTACAATTTACAATGTCACGTTTGTTCAAATTCACCCAAAGAAATCTACACTCGATTTCCTTTTTCCTTTTGTTTCATGCTCATGGAATGGAGCTAAACTCATCTGGTTTGAACACAAATTAAGATTTAAGTCATAGTTCTGCAACAACTTAATTATATTCTCAGTGTCAAGTCAATTCAGTTAAATAGGCTATGGCATGTAACTACAATACTCTGCACTTTCTGTACAATTTATAGCTATAGTCGCCAAAATGTAAATTCCCGTTTGTCAAGTCAGTCTAGTTTTCTAGTCTAGTTATGATGAAACTAAATATCATGAAAACAATAAACACCTGTGACGTTAAGGGGTGGGGAGAGCAGGAACTCACTGCAATTGAAAATGTCATAGTTATGTATGTCCTCCACAAGCATAGGTGTAAGAAAGAGTTTACCGTGTACATGCAAATAGCAGCAACAGGTTTTTAACGGCACTGAACATGAACTAACATTAACATTAAAAGCGATCTCACCTTTAACTGTATTTGTATTACCTTCATATATACTTGTAAGCCCATTCTACTAGTAACTAGAGTTAAAACAAATGGAATCAAAGTTTTTAAATTCAATTCTATGTTAGGTTTACGTGACATATCAGTAACATGTATGTTAGGTTAATTGTACCGTCAGTGCCCTTGACCCTTGAGTGTAAAGTTAGGATGGATTATATACAGAGAATGAATGTTCCTCCAGGGGCCAATACAGGATAACTAACTACAAAAAACATCTGCTACTCAGTTCTTCCTTTTTCTTTTACTATTTTACATACAACATGGAAATATCAACCTTCCTGCTGTGTATCTAGAATGTCCAAATGTTTCTATATCACAGTTCGTATATATATTACAGGTAAATGTCACCGAGCAGCAGAATTCAACGTTAATTTAGGTAAGAAAAAACTTAAACTATCATCTACCTGCATGTGGATGTTGACATCTCAGTGTAGTCGTTCAAAATGTTCAGAAGGAGGAATGGCTTTTAGTTTTAGCTCCTTAGTTCCTCCTTCTGCCCCCAGACAACCGGATATTTTCTGTTTCATTTTTCCAGAGGCATCATCTGTGGCATCGTCCATGCATTCCCAGTACATTGCTAAACACGTAACAATTATGTGAAAGATGTAAACCTGTTCGTCTTGTTCAGGGCTGTGCAGGGTTGTGAAAAAGCATCACACAGTGTCACGGCAGTTTTCTGATTTATTTAATATGGGGATAACTAGTGTTGTGTCCCCAGGCTTTTTTTTCATCCCCTGGGGAACCTGATTTTCTTTTCAATAGCTTCCATGTCATGTGACCCAGTGACTCCAAATCCATGCAGAATTGTAGTACTGCACTGGACACTGGACTTCTTCTATTTTATATAATATTTTTTATGGAAAATTCCACATTTTTTTCAATAGATTCTATGTTATGTGACAATGATTAATAACTAGGCTTCTCGTAATTACAAGATCCAGATCACTTAATTACAGGTGATGAACATAGTGAACTCCCAGGTAACATTATATCACAAGCATGTTGTCAGCATTTTGATCTTATCTTGCTTTCACTTCACGTCAAGTCATCGGCTGGTTTTCTTAATCAAAATGAAATGAAAGTATCAGTAGTCGGCGTATTCAGATCCTTTAATTAAGTAGAAGTACCAATACAGCGACAATGTGAAGGTTAGAGGAAGAAATCAGTGTACGGTGGAGCTGTTAGCAATTCACAGACATCTGTAATGTGAGCCAACAACACACTGCTTTTTGTAGGACAACAGAAGACAAAAAAGGATGGAAGCGATGTGTTGTAGAGACACAGGGGTGGTACCGATGGAAAGCCCGTGGACACTAACTAGAGCTTGGTTCGGGAAAAAGATATTCCCCCAGGTATGGATTCCTCCAAACCCATACTTCTACCAGTTTTGGGACTTCCAGTTGTCGTAGAGCCCAGGTCCAGTTCAGGCACTGCTGGTTGTTGAAAACTGGTTTAAATCTGTAACAATTTGTTGTATTTTAAAAGCTTGTCATATCATCTGTTGTGTAATGTAATCTGACAAGTAACTAAATCTGTCAGACAGAAATGTAGTGGGATGAAAAGAAAAACGATTAAAGTAGAAGAAGTTAAATGTAAAGGAAATACAAGTAGGTCAAAAAGTACAGTACTTGAGTAAAAGTACTTAGTTGCATTCTACCACTGAAAAACCCCCTTGTACAGCTCAAACATATAAGATTTTTTAGAAGAGTGTCTCGGGTGATGAGTCTTTCAGCATCGTGGTCGGCTGGAGTCTGCGTGAAAGAGTCTTTTGAGGACGAGGAGCTGCAGGTACCCAGACAGGAGGACGACGAGGCTTTGGGTCGCCGACCACCAGTCGATGTAGTTGAGGTTGGACGTAAGGAGGTAGTGGTCCTTCCCCTTCCTCATGCGGGCGAAGTTGTAATGCCGCCACATGTGAAAGATCTGAATCTGGAGCTTCTGCACGCTCTCCTAAAACAGACATTTGCTTAATATCACTTGTAAAACTATGCAATACACTATAGGTAATAGGAGCAATAAGTAATTTCACGGTCAGAAAAATGAAAAGCTTAATTTTGTGACTGGAAAATGGATTAATGTAAACGGTTGATGTAAACTGTGCAGGTGCATGCAAACCCTTTGGAATTTCACTCATTGAACTTTGACAGTGCTGGTGGTTAATGTAAGTGAATCTTTCTGGCTGCAGATCAGACATTTGGAGCTTCACTTCCTGCAAGATAGTTTCAGCTTATTCACCTCTGCTACTTTGTAATAATTGTGGAGGTCATCTGCAAATTACCTGAAATTTTGAGCATTATTTAGATGTTTTTATGTCGATTTGATCCGCATTTTTTTACACCATACCGCTGCATGTTCTTCCCAAACAATTCAGTCTCTAAATTGTCATCATTTGTTTTTATAGAGGGAGAAAATGTCGCTGTGCTTCAAAAGCCTCTTCGGGATCTAAAATTGAAATGAACAAAACCAAACACCTCAATGCTGGTCAAAGTGTTGTTGAGGACTTCTCCCTCCTCCTCCATCTCTGTTTCTGACGCCACAAGGCCTTCGTAGACGACACCGAAGTTCATGAAGACCCTGACGCCTCCGAACTGGTTTCTGTGGTTGCCGAGGCACATCTGGTAAAAACCTACCAGGAGGAGGCGGCAGCTACCTCAGAGATCAGATCTGGATATTTATCAGACTTTGGATGGTCAGTGTTTCTGATGGTCCTACCTGTCACCTCAGTTTGAAAGTTAATCTGACCGATCGCCCCTTCCTTGGAAGTGATGAGGACGCCGTTTGGTGAATTCACTGTTACAAACAGCCGGTGATCATTAGCCATCCCTGTTACCCACTGGACCTGCATTCACAAACACACATGGATTACTTTTATCTACGTGTTCAAACCGGCAAAGTGTCAAAGTACTTTACTTTAGATACCATGAATAGCAGAAGAAGTACTTTAAGATTCTTTACTACAGGCCTATAAACCCTGCATTCAAAGTCATTCAGAGGCAGCAAAAGGGTCTTAAAATCAAAAGTATTTTACAAATGGTCTCTTTTACATATTAAATTATATTGTTGGATCATTTTAACTGATGCAATAACATGTAAAGAACACATTAATGTCACCATGACTGGTGGAGATGGAGCGAGTATATACAGTAGTATAACTAAAGTTTAACCTGCACTGTGAGAATACATCAGATTTCGTAAGGTCATCTCATGTTTGTACAGTGTTATTCTGAAGGTTTTTGCGGCAATCGACCTAATTTCCTTATTATAAGTAAAGTTTTGAAATGTTTGAAACATTATGCTGAAAAACATAACAAATTATAAATTATAGAAGAGCTGCCACGTTTGTTTTTATCAGTCGACTAATCAAACAGTGGTGGAAGAAGTACTCAGATCCTTTACTAGTCATAGTCATAGCACTCCAAGTACTTAAAGTAAAAATATGTAAATATTAGCAGCAAAATGTCCAGTAAAATGGTCCCTGTCAGTGTTTTTGGATTCATTTTACTGCTGCATTCATGTGTATGTTGCATTTTATTACTGTACATTGAGCTCATTTTAACTCCTTTATACACTGTTGGTAAGTTTAATCATCAATGCATCTCATTCTATAAGATCATCATATATTTGTCAAGTTATACGTGGTGTCCTGTGAAAACCACGCGTCTCTAAAAACTCCTCATGAGCTCAGAACAACAGGCCTCGGTGACATGACTTTCCAGCTAATCCAAGAGGGTTTTTAAAGAGTTTTTTCTTAGCTGAAGAAACTCACTTCATCCTTCAATTCACCGCAAACGTTCAAAATCACCACATTTGGAGATACGTGGTTTTCAGTGGACAGGAAGGAGATGAAAATCTGAAAAGTAACTAAAGCTGTCAGACAAATGTAGTGGAGTAAAAAGGACAATGTTTGACTCTGACTACTGACTACTCTAGTGGAGTAGTAATTAAAGTAGCATAAAATGGAAATACTCATGTAAAGTACCTTAAATGATCTGAGTTTCTTTCCACCTATATAGCCTGTGTGTCAGGCTGAATGTCAAACTAGATCTCCTTGAAAACCAGAGTGATAAGCCCGAGGACAAAAAGGCTCACATGTACTGTTAGTTGTTAGCAGACTTTTAGTTTTCTTGTTGACTCATTTCATCAAACCACATCAAAGTAAGAACATGTGCATCTTTGCAGACATTCAGGTCTCACCATGTACGTCAGGTAGAAGCTTCCACTCTGGTGGGCGAAATGCCAGAAACACTCCATC
>JAPQRN010000022.1:17310807-17333370 GCA_037367275.1 Coranthus polyacanthus | reverse complement strand
CCTTTCTCCACAGGTTAAACAATATCTGCTTCTTCAAAAGCGCAATTTAAAAAAACCTTTATCCTGACGATGCCTTCAGTTCATGGAAAGAGTTCAGGACTAAAAGTAATCAACTATGTGCAGAAAAAAACCCCTAGATCATTAGTTGAAATCATAGGTTTATTATTGGTTATTTGGGTGTGAATTAAATAAGGCACATTCACATCGTCTTTAAACATCCAACCCAGAACATAAAAACAGCGGTACAAAAATAATTAAGACTTTTGACATCTGATTGAGTTTGACATCCGTTCAGATTCAGTGGTTCTGTGAGTGACGTGACAAGACATGCAACGATGGTGGGGTTTAACATTTGACAGAAAAATGAAACAGAAAACTACGGATCACACGGGTGAAGACACGCATCGTCGTCAAACTACAGTGCGTGAATGTGACATTAGCGTAACACTGATGGAGACAGTTATACAGTACTGCAGCCGTTTTCGAATGGTCGTCTTTTCATTTAGACTAAATCTTTTCTACCGTTTTTAAAAGACCAAACTTACGGTTTTGCAAGATTTTATGAGCCAGTAGGTCTGTACGTTTTACATCATCGCAGGACGCTTTTCAGGTCGTACCATCAGTTTTCAGACTGGTCACTTCATATCTGTGCAGAGGCTTGAACTTGAACCATCAACATCGTGATCCACACTACAGTTCGGTGAATGTTTTTATGATTTTATACAATGCCATCTAAACTTGGCGCATGTGTTGACAGCAGATATATTTGTTCAGAAGCGTTGTTTTCTTATTTTTTTTAATCTACATTATACTGTAAGTTAAATGTTTTGCAACCTGTGTTCTGTCTGCTGCATTTGTCTAAGCCAGTACGAGTAAAAAAAAAAAGATTTCAAATGTCATAGATAATAATATATAATTTGAAAGTTGTCGCTGTCGGTCATTAATTGTAAAACATTGCAGCTATGATGTAGATTGTGCAGAAAAATACAAGGTGACCTGCAGCAAGTTTCAAGTCTCTGCAAGATGATGCTCATAGAAACTGACTGAAAAGAAGAAAATCAATATCAAAACTGATGCTTTGGAAAATAGCTGGCAATGATGTAAAAGAAAAGACCGGTAATTAAAAGCTAAATATGTCCAAAACCAGCAGTGTGGTCCTTTAACCTGCTCTAAGTCTCTGAGGAAACACACTCGGCGTCCAGGAGAAGGCGAACCTCTCTGAACACACAACGCCACCTTCAACACGGGCTCATAAATAAAATCAAACTATCTTAATAAAACTAATGAAGCAGTAGTAAACGGAGGAAAAACTACAAACCAACCAACTCTAAATCCATTTTTGTAACACTGAAACACAGCTACTGTCTAGCATTCAAGTAAAGTAAACTCAAAATAACATTCTTTAAATGAAGTCTGAGCTACAGACTGAAATAAAACCAACAATCATACAGTATGAAACTAAAGTCAGTTTGCATCCCTTTTTCTTTTTGTGAAGGCTAGAAGATAAAAGTGCTTCATACTCAGGTGAGACGAAGGGGAGGAGCTTACAGGTGTCTGCAGACTTGAGGTTTCGAACTGGGAAAAGTGCGTTAATCTCTTACTGGTAATATGAGGATTATAAGAATGAAGTGATATTTTTTAGTAGAATCGCTCATCGCAATTATCACTTAGTTGAAATAAGACTGAAGATTAAACATTAAGCTGCAAATGACCTTCTAACCAGCTCGTTCAAGTTGAATTTAGACTAGTTTGGGTTACGCTTCTCCCTTTCTTCTCAGGTTTTTTTTTCGGTGGTTTTGTCGAGCACACATTAGCTTTTCGCTTTTCGTTAACCCCCGGAAAATTTGCCTCCTTTTCAAGATGTTAGTGGTAAGTAATATCCACTGTAATATTTACAAATACAGTAAACAGTCTGTAAAATTTGATGCAGGGGGGTAAAAATGTTCCAAATATAATCGACGTACCGATATTTTATAAATAAACCAGTTGTTAAAGGGGATAAACTGACCTTACATTGCCTGCAATGTTTTCCTGAAGCAAAACATCTTTGACCAGCAGTGAGTTGAAATGACGAACCTTGAAATTTTCACTTCATTGTGTATTTTTTTTTTTTTTTTTTTACCGACTGTTCAGCTCAGTTCGGTTCGGATTCGTAAAGAGCTTCATGTCTGTGCTTAGCTGTTTGGATGATGTGCTTTCCTTTTGGCAAACATTTAGTTTAGAGGTTTTTGTATTTTGGCTAAAGGTATTTTCAAATCGATTACAACTCCAACGCGCGCCACTAAAAGTCAGGTGAACATTTTCTCCTCTCGTTGCTTAGATCTGTCACAGGTGGAGCTAAAAGAAGAGGGTCCTCTCTCCCGCGTCTCCAAGTTTGGGGTCGACTGATTATTTGCCCGGGGGATTTTAAATGCGCTGCTGATGCAACCTCCTCTCTTTGTCTGTAATCACATCTCCGTGAACAGCTCTGCCTTCTGTAATCTGGTGCTGCTACCCGACACCAGTAAGTTTTGCTTGTTTTGTTTGATTCACTTTAACGTCAGGGAGCTTTTTCTGTTTACTTACTTATTACAATTTTCAGTCAGGAGCTTCTAAGTTTTGCTACTTTAAATTTTGACACCAAGAGTTTTTTACGGCAAATATCAGTCCCACATTGAATATCAGTATCAACTCTGTAAAAAAAAGAAAAAAAAAAAAAAAAAAGAAAAAGTATCAGTCGACCTCTAGTCCAAGTATCCAAAAGACAACTCATTTCATTTCCAGACTCGTGATTCATTCTTCTGCCTACTTCTGATTTTGATCATATGCATGTCTTTCTGAAAAGCTCACCTAACTATGGGAGCTGCTTAGATCAGATCATGTTCCTGCCACAAATAATCCCTCCACAGTTCACTTGGGATATCTGAAATCATGTAGTTCTTCCAAACGGGTATTTTGGTCAAAATAGACCAGAGTCTCATTCAATCGGACTCTGCTGTTTGTTGTGTAGGTTTGAAAAATGCCCTAAAACTGAGCAGTTTCTTTAGAGGAACTCAAAATCTGCCTTAACCTTCTCATACCACACACGTTATTCTACAAAAGCACCTCCTTTTCAGTCGGAGCCTCCGGGATTTGACTCCACACAGGTGTCTGGTAGGGAGTCGGAGTTTCTCTGATCGTCTCCATCAGTGCAGTTCGGGATGCGGAGGTCAGTGGGACGAGGAGGACTGGAGTCTTTGTCCCCGTTTTCTGGCTCCTGGCCTTGAGTCGCACTGTCAGAGGACTCTTCTAACTCTCTGTTCGGAGGCTGTAGGTTCAGGCTGCTGGTGTCAGAAAGCTCAAACGAAGCGGAGTCATCGTTCAGCATGTGGGCAGGAGGGGATTCGACGGAGCTGTCGGCTTGTGAATGCGGGGAGCTCGAGCTAACAGTACTAGAATTAGACATATCAGAGGGCTGTGCTACGCTTGTGTCAGGCTGCGTTTCATCAAAATCTATGTTCTGCGTGTCGTCACTCAGGCTCGGACTGTGTGTATCGTCTGTCTGATCCGTTTTCAGAGTGTGTTTGGGAGTGTGTGTGGACTCCTGCTGCTCTGCTACGGTTTCTCCAGAGTCCAGAGTGTGACAGCGACCCAGGGGCCGCTCTCTGAGCCGGGGCCCGGCGTCGAGGCTTCCTGACGGGCTGCTGACCTCCACCGTCTCCCCTCGCCGCAGCCTCCTCCTGTCTGAATTCACCTGCAAAGAAAAGTCAACATCAGGTCGTAAACTTAAAATGGAAATGGTCACGTTATCTTACCCGTCAGGCTGCATTCTTGATTATATACTAAAAAATAAAAGTGAATGACAGACACAAAAAAGTTTTATATTCTTAAAACTGCAAAGTTAGTTTTGAGAATGGTGTTTATCTTTTGTTTGGTTGTGTTAAATGTTAAAATACTTATGTTAAAAACAATAGTCCAGTGACAAAATATTGCATTTACAAAAATGTAGGACGAGTAACATCTGAATTGGAGCAGCAGAGTCTGATTTCTTGTTTTTTAGCTGCTTGCACTGATCCAGCTCCAGACGACTAAATCCCACATTATACATCCCATCGCGCAAGGGGGTTTTAAAGTCAAAAACTGACTCCACTTCAGACAAAATGGAGACCGCCTCCCCAGTTTCCTGTGTTCCCAGTGAGTCATGCTGCGAGCTACAACTTGACACGACAACTATTACTGGATTAGTTTGAAAATGATGAAAATCTTTAAAACATTATTATTCTCAGGCAAATGATGCTGTTTTAATGAGCATCTGGGACTCCTAGTTTGTTTGAAGACATAAAAACAAAATGTGGAGAATATGTGGAGCGTTGCTGTAATTCATTTTAGTACAGTGATAGTTGGGGATAAATGTAGTGCTTCTTGACAATTCACATATTCATCACCCAACACTGACATTCCTACATGTACTACCAGCAGAGATTTCAACAGTTAACATTAACAGACTGTACCTGGTTGAGGTTTGGTGAACGGGCAGGAGAAGGACCAGAGGATCCTTTCTTCATCTGCTGAATCCTGATGTGAGAAAAAAGTCCAAGGAACCGCAGTTAAGCACAAACACACAGCAAAAGCAACACAACTGCTTTATCTGAGTAAACGGAGCTTGGAGACAGATACCTGCTGATGGACTGAGCCAGTTTCTGTCTCCTGCCGTTGGCGTGATCCTGCAGCCGCAGCCGCTGAACAAACGAATGAGCTGTGGCCACAACAAGGAGATAAAATCCTGACTCAGAGTTTGACAGATCTCCTATTTCTGGCACAATCTCAATTTAATAATGAGAACGTTCCTACAAAAACAACTACCAAAACTCTATTAATAAAGTGCCACGTAGACAAAAGGGTCAGATAAAAATGTAAATGAATAAGAGAACATTAAACATATCTGTAAATGTGTTTAAAGTTTAAAATAAATAACAGATTGCACAACATTAAACTAATCATTCGTTACCCAGAGCTCCTTTGGGCACAGAGAGGAGTTTGATTGGTTCGGCATCGGGGGAAAGTCCAGACGCTTTCTGCAGAGCTCTCAGGATCTCTGTGTTCTGCAGCAGGAAGCAGAAATAGCAGTTGTTGCTCATGTTAATATTTGGATTTTCATCACCAGTGTTGAGGACATTACTCAAATAAACTGACGTTTACACACATACTTTTACAACATGCAGTGCATTACTTTACTTCCTGCAGAAAGTAATGTCTTAAACTAATTGTTATATTACTTTTGCGTTAATCAGCATTGCCATGTAGTTGCCAGTTAACAACATAATGTTAAACCTTATACATGTCCACATACCAACGCAAATCCCTATCGAAATGAAACATGTTTCATGTGTGTAAAGTGTTACCTTGCCACCTAGTTCATATGCACAGTCCAGCGGTGTCCTCTGCCTCTTGTTCCTCAGACCAGGTGAGGCTCCGCCCCTCAGCAGCAGCTCCACTAACGGCTGGTGTCCTCCACGCACCGCCTCATGGAGAGCCGTGTTCCCCTGATGGTTCACTACATTCACCAGTGCATTACTCTAAACACACAATCATGTTCCATTAGAATTACGTCTGAGTTTATGATGTTTACCTGCAGCATGTTTAAGAGCGTGTGTGTGCTTACCTGTAACAAAGTAGTGGCTGTCTCCAGGTTTCCACGGAGACAGGCCTGTATCAGAGGTGTGTTCCCATATTGATCCTTCTTGTTGAGTTTGGCGTTGCACTCCAGCAGAAACCTCACCACCTATAAACACACAGATGTACTGTGCGTCACTTCAAAATGTAAAGCTCAACCTTAAGAATGTCCCGATCCCATCTCAAAAATAATAGAGGCATTTTTTAATCAATTTGAATAAAATTTATTGAGCTTAACCCTGATCCTTTTTGTCACACAGGAGTCATAAGTGAAGTGCACAGTTTGCAGCTAAAATGTACAAGGAAATATTTTAAATTGGAAAACAAAAGGCCTAATGTACTTAAAGTGTGCACTGTGCAACTGTACCATCTAGGGAAATATAAGTGTCGGATTGGGACTCTGTATTAGCCGATACTAATTATTAAATGACTAATATTCAAGTCCAAATACTTTTTAAGTTATTTTATAATGAGCTGAGATCATTTTCAAGGTTTCATCTCCAATTTGTAGCAACAATAATGTCTCTTTTCTGCCTCATGGTGGTGCTGATGAAGCAAAACAACATGAACCAGACTTTGTAACGACACATGATGAGTGTTGAGGTTGACCCAGTGCTACATAACATGCTTCTGTAATATTACATGTATCACTAACATGTCATAATAGTTTAACAGAGCGATGTGACCTGAAACTGCTGAGTTCTGAATACGACTCAGCTTGTTATATTCACTCCCTGCTTGTTTCTTTCTTACCTGGATGTGGCTGTTCTGGCTGGCCAGGTGGAGGGGCGTGGCGCTCTGGTTGGTGCGGGAGTTGACGTTAGCGCCGTGGCGAATTAGCAGCGAGACGAGGGCAGAGTGGCCGTGTAAGGCGGCGACATGGAGAGGCGTGAACCCGTCAACATTACTGCTGTTAACACTGAGAGCTCCGGCCTGCAGCACAGACAGCTGAGAGGACACCGAGACGTTCAGACAGAGACACGTCACAGCAGTGTCACAATACTGGACTATACTAATACAAGTGACTTCATTTAGACCAAAGACTGTGTTAGCGTGCTGATGCAGATATGCGTTACCATGGCTACCATATCATATTGCATAAATATGCACCGTATGGATTACACAGATAGTGATAGTGATGAGTGTTTTCATAGCGAGTCATCACTATCACTTATGCCATTCTTGGTTCTTGGTATCAGTGTAACAAAAATTTTAACTTTGGTTTGGACTTTTTAAACTGAGGCAAAAGGTTTTTTTCCCCCGAATGCGGTCAGACCTTCTGGGTGGGAGCACAGTTCGGACACTGGCACAGCGGATGGCAAAGCACAGCCTCGGACCGGATGTCGCCTTCATCCTCGTCTGCTTCATCCATCCACTCCAGCAGGTAGCGCACCTGCGCACACACAAAGAAAACCAGCGGGTTCAAGAGTGATAATTCACTTGTGGAAATGTGACGTGACTCCTGCTGTTCTAACTTTGTTCTCACCATCTCCACATCTCCATCTGCCACAGCGCGCAGAAGCTTCTCCACCTGTCAATCACACAAACGCAACGAGGAAATGGTTTATTTCACAGCTTATTTTTCTGGGACCAAGTTTATTATCCAGTCCTGCTACTAGACTGGATGACTTAAGTTCTTATAACTGCTGCTTGTATTTCTAGAAACAATTATTATGGCTTTTCGTATCTGAAGGTCATTTTCAATATTTAGGAGAGATGTAAAGTATTTATACTGCATTTATGAGTGCTTTTTTTTGCACTGTTACCTCTCGGTGTCTGACCCGCTCTCCCTCTGGTTTGGCCTCGGAGCCCAGAGAGGAGGTGCTGGAGACGGAGGAGCGACGGCTGCTGCAGTCTGAGGCCTGAGGGGAGCGACTGGGAGACTGAGGAAGAGAAAGATGGAACATTATCAAGGCAGGTTCCTTCCTTTCCATTACTACTCAAAGACTGCACTAAAATCTACCTAGAGTGAAAAGGACGTTTAAAAACAAAAAAGGAATCAGGAATCACCCTTTACTCTGGACTAAATAAGCAAAATCTTCCACCTTCATCATTTAAGATCATTTAAGTCAGACTCACATCAAATCCGCTGCCTCGGTGTTGACATCCATTCTGACTCGACTGTAACAACATGAGGATCTGCAGAAAAATAAAGCACAAATATGTACAAACAGTTGCCTGAAATGTTATCAGTTTTCCTTTTTGTAACACAGGAAAAAGTACAATTTTTAGTAAAAGTCAAAAGTTTATTCTAGAGACAACATCTCTCCCAAATTCCAAATAAAAATATTGTCATTATTTGCTGAAAATATGCATATTAATTTCTACGCTGTAATATAATACTGTTTAACTTCAGAGTTCAGAAATCAACACATTTTCCATTGCAGTTTTCTTGGAAAGCTCTCCACTAGTCTTTCACGCTGCTATTGGCTCCGTAAGCAGCTCAGCTTTGTTTTACGGCTTGTGTTCCAGAGGTTTTTCAACAACAAAACAAAATCACAACAATTTACGCAGTCTGCTGCGGTAGAATGTTTTTCAGCATATTTTCTGATGATTTCAGCTGATCTCAGGTCAGTTCCAGACCACACAGAGCACTAAGAGGATCAGTCAGCTCTGTTCCCACGACACCTTCAGTTCCTAGAAACATCGGCGGCTGATCACATTAGAGACATTAACAAAATGTCAATTCAGAGCTCCCTTTGACCGTCTTTAATGATCTGTGAAACAGCTGATTTCTGTCAGTTCCCACATTCAATAAACGTCACTGCAGGAAACGGCTTCAAAGTTAAATCTCTGGTGATCTAATGTGATATGACAGATGACATGGTCAGACGGTTTTATTAGGAAGAAATGGAAAGTGAGTGAATGCACTAACATCACAGACTAACATGTGACCCATGTACTGTCCATTTCCAGGCTCTTCTGCCCGAGCCGGGTACGTTTCTGACCTTGGAGTTGAGCGCACACTGCAGCGGGGAGTCCTTGGTCTTGTTGAGGATGTCTGTACTCGCTCCGTTCTCCAGCAGCACCTGAATGATTCCCTCGTAACCCCAGCGGGCCGCCATGTGCAGAGCTGTGTCGCCTTTATCGTTCTGCAGGTCCAGGCGGCACGCTTGGACGTCGTAATACACCAGAGCCTTCACACACTAGTGGAGTAGAGAGAACAATATTTGCCTCTGAGATGAAGTGGAATATATGTATAAAGTACAAAAGTAAAAGTATTAAATGCAATGTGTTATTCATGCGAGTCATGTTGCTTTTAATCTTTAACAAAGACTTTTTTTCCCACCAGAGGGCAGAATAGAACTATCTGCACTAAACGCAAACAGTATTTTGGGCATATTTCATTTTCCGTATATCAAAAGTAACAAGTTAGAAACAAATAAAAGTTCAAAAAGGTGTGCAATCTAAAATGACATAAAAGGCTGGCAAACCGTTTTTGGAGTATTACAGAATAATATTTAAATTGAAATGTCCATGTAAGTAATTCCCTGTCTGTTCTGCTCCTTAAAGTGGTCATAAAAAGTAGAAAATCAGTGTTTGACTTACGTCCTCATGTCCGTACATGCAGGCGAGGTGCAGCGGCGTGTTACCGTTGTTATCCTGAGCGTCTGTGTTGGCCTTGTAGTGCAGCAGAAGCAGCTAGAATGAACGTTATTCACTGTAAGTTTTATTCGTGATAACATTAGGTGCATTATGCATCAGTAAACGATTAATCAAGTATATTTTTTCTTCTGAAAATAACTAATAATATATATATTTTTCATTGCTGTGTTTTTGGCAGTGGGCAGCTTCTTGTCTTGTGGTTTTAATCTGTGTTAAATGACTGTTTTGAATCTCTGTTGTCTAGGTCGGTGGTTTTTTTAATTTTGTTTTATCTATAAATTTGACATCCCTAATCATTTTTATTGCCATTTCCCTTTCCCTTAAATATTATCTTCAATAGGTGAACAAGCCATTTTAAAAGGGATACACTATGATAAATCTCAGCTTTGTTTTATGCATGTTATTAAAAACATAGATACATTAAATCCTTCAAAAATGAGACAAAAATAAGTGCATTGGGGCTCTCGTCTTTTTCTTCCCGTCAATCAAACAAACAAAACGCATGCCTTTCAAACTAGCTTCAGTGTTATACGTACAATTACTAGAACAATATGAACATTCAGTATTATCAAAAACAAGCTCCTTCTACAAAGTCTTTCTGAAACCCTTGAAATGCAAATGTATTTCGTGGCACAAATAAAACCTCCTAACGGGACGCGACCCAGTATTTGGGAATGGATGATCTGTGTCATATTATATTGCAGAGATATTTGTTTCTTCCATAATCTCATCAAGCCCAGTTGCCTTAAAAAAAAAAGAACTTTTAGGACTAAATGATCTCCACTACTAAATACCTGTCATTTAAAGTTACATTTCACAGTTGTGTCAAGGCTAGGTTGAAGTTAGCGGTAGGTTCAGACAATGTTACTTAAAAGTGTTCACCGTGACTCCCTGATATCCCCGTTGGCAGGCCAGGTGCAGCGGCGTGAGGGCGTGGTAGTCTGTGGCGTTGACTGGTGCTCCTTTATGCACCAGCAGGTCTATCAGCTGCGCCTGACCTGAGACACACAAACGCACAGAGGCCGGCTTATCATTTTTTATATTGAATCAGAGTCCGTATCGGTTAAAAAGCTTGCGTTTTATCTTTCTGAAGGTTAACAGCTGCTCACCACAAATAGCAGCGACGTGCAGTGGAGTGTAACCGCGATCATCTCTGGAGAACGGTGTGACGATGGACGGGTCGTTCAACCTCCTGCAACGAGAAGCCACAAACCACTCAGTTTATATTAGTGCTGTTGAACAGATTAAATGAAGCACTGAGAGAATCTGTGATTATTCATCAATCATCAGTCTTTGAAAAGCATCAGACTGTAACGTTTCTCAGGGTTGAATGACTTTCCATTTCATAATTGGTTGTAAAATCACACCGTGTTCAGTTTTTCTCATTGAGATGTCGCATATTTAGCCACGATTTTGACACCGTAAAGCCTTGAGCTGTGAAAAGTTTAAACTATTTTGAAGGTCACAAATTAGGTGTTAATTCCAACTATATGTCTACGTAGTTTCACAATTTGCCAATGAAAGTAATTACCCAAAACATGTAGTATGTATGGGTATTTACATTCACGTAGGAAGTGAAAGAACAAACAACTCTTTGTTCCTCATTCACAGCTCTGGTAGGACAAATTATAGAGAAACAGGAAATGATCTTAAGTAGAAATATAAGTAGAAAATGAGTAGAAAAACTGCAGGTAAGTACTGTCTCATTTCCTGTAAAACACATGAATGTGAATTATTCAAACAGCTTCTTTAATAAGTTTTATTTGCTGTGTTCGTCGTTGGATGTGTCCTTAAACGTGTATTTCCACAGTATAAATGTGTGTTTATATGTGCACTACTATTATAAGATTGAGGCACAGTGTGTTTTGGCTGCTCTGGACAGAAAAGATACCAAACATACTGAATAAGCTTTTTTAAAAAGGTGCAGCAGTCAGCAGACGAATTTGCCTAATTTTTTTTAGGCCACGATGGAAACACAGACAACCAACGGCCCTTGGACTCAAAGCTCCATGTTACCTGAGGTGGAAATGTGACTTTAGTGTGAGTGTGCTTACCCAGACATCTGCAGGTCACAGAGGTCACAGGAGCAGAGGGGGTGACACATCCGGATGTCCTCGTCACTCTCCCCTTCACTCAGCAGACGTTCAACTTCCGCCTCATTTCCATTCGCTATGTGCTGTAACACACACAGGCAAAACGGGATTAATTAGCGCCATACTAACCCTTGTTTTATTGCAAACTGTGAAGAGGAAACAGGACTCACCTCAAACAGACAGTGGATGGGCGTGGCAGCGCTCTGAACCAGGAGACTCATCCTCTCTCTGAACAACGCCTTGTCGTTCAGCTCACCTGAGCCCTGAGGAAGCGGAAATAAGAAAACAAACGTTTCCTTCACGGCACTAGAACATCCACACTCGTATTCCTGTGAGAGTGCGACCTACAGAGTGTGTGTCCTGCAGCTTCCCCAGGTTGATGTACTCCACCGCAGCCTCGAAGGTGCTCAGACAGTAGCTCAGCTCGTCTTTACTGGAGTGGCTGAAGCAGAAGTTCCTGATGTAGCTCAGGTTCGCCATCCTGAAGACAAAAACAACTTATTGTTATTAATGTGCTATTATTACATGTTTAATCATTTAAAGTTTACTGCTTTTCTCTGTATAATATCATTATGTTTTTAGAAAATATACATATTTGAAGACGACACCTCGGACTTTGGAAACTGTAATGAACGTGGCCCTCCTCTTTAAGCTTCACTAATCGCTTATTTTTCCACTGGATTGAGTTGAAATTTGTAGTTAACATTTGAGAAACTAAAAAAGGATCATTTGGAACAAACATTCATGGAACTTAATGTCGCTGAAATGTTTTTAACCAAACAAAGAACTTTTTATTTTTGAAAGTTAGTGGTTATTTTAGTAGTATTTTCTTTTTCTTTCAATCCAACGTTGAGTCTGTGTTGTATTAACCTAATCATATCATAACTAAAAGTTATTTGGTCCTAGATAAAAACTCACACACCTCACTTTCTGAATATAGATTTTTTCAATAATGATTCTTTTCTAGGACCGTGTTATTATTCTTTACATATATAAACATTTTAAAGCGATAATATTGCACCTTCATCATTTAATCTTTTTTTTTTAAAAGTAGCTAAGTTTTTGTACCTTTCACTGTTTTTTTTCCAGTTTCATTTCATAGGTTGATATTTTACCATATGTTGAAATTAAGGGTTTCTATCTTTTGAGTTAGTTTTTCATTGAGTCCCAGAAATGAGAAAGTTACAGCTCGTAATGGCTTGGTTTGTTGCAGACTAGATGATTTCATCTTGTTCTGTGTGTCTGGAAAAAATATGAATCTTAATTCATCAGCTCATGCAAATACATTATTTAGTAACTTCAGACTTTCCTGAACTCATGTCTTACGTCATCAACTAGAAGCAATAATGTAAGTCCAGACTGATGTTGCAAATTATCCTCAGGGTTTCTTGGACGTTCAGTACATAGTTTAACTCCATCCAGTGAAAACTAATCAACTGGTGAGGGTTACAATACACATACAAATGATCAAATTTGCCGCAGGGGCTGAACTTCAAAAATTAATAACTAAAAAAGTATTTGGAGCAGAGCTTCAGGATCTTGCAAGGTCTTGTGAACTTAATAGAAGTTTTCACATGACTTTTTTTTCCCCTCAAGAAAATCCGTGGAATGAACTGGACGGTGTGGGTGAGTTGGTATGGAATGACCCACTTTACAAAATTGTGAAATCACAAGCTACGAGGTTAAAAGTCACAGTAAATCTCCTTTAAGCTCACCAGTTGGGGATTTCCGTCTTGACCAGCAGATACAGAATGACAGACAGCAGGTCGTCTGCACATACAGCCTCGATACTGACTGCAGAGAAAACACACACACTGTTTGGTCAAACACAAACAACAAATTAAATAATTTTTATTCCACGGTGTTCTCCTGACGCTCTGGGACACTCTCCTTCTGTCTGACGCAAATGACTAAATTATCCTTTCGACAAACATTAATTAGGAGCGGATCGTACCACTCTGCAGACTGACAGCGGGGTTGTTGTGAGCCAATAAGCTCGGATTTCCAAAGCAAACTGAACAAACACATTAGAGGCTGACAGAGCTGATATTGTCCTGTGTGCTGATCTGATTACAGACAATGAGAGGTTGCTCGGAGATCACGCAGAGTTCAGTCCTCCTGCGTGCAGAGGTGAGCAGCTGACGCGACAAAATATCACAGATGCTTCTTTTTCAGTGAGTGAATGTAAGAAAATTGGTCGTAGTTTTTTTTTTTTTTTTTTACACACACAGCCATGTTTAGATCCACTCCATTCGCCCTGCTTAAAGTACTGCAGTAAACTTTAATACAAGGTCAACTGTAACCGTTTCAAATTAAAACCCCTCTAGCAAGGATTTTATTGTGAAACATACAGGTATAGGTGTATAGACACTTTATTTACCCCCACTTTGAATGCACAGTACACCAGTCACCAAACACAATAAAACAAATAAGTAATTAATGCAGCATGAACAAGATTAAAAACCAATTGCTTAATATTAAAATAGTCCATAAAGCGTTATAGCACAGGGTCCAATTCAAGTGTTTTGTCCATCTACCATCAGCTAATGTGACAAATGAGATAAATGCCACTATAATAACACATGCAACAACATGGTATGGATCAGAATGAATGAACGAATCAAACGCTACCGTTGCTTTTCTCCTGTCCCGTATTTGGGAGCTGTCCTTTATTAGTTTGTGTTGACCACAACCCCGGCCGTTACCAGAGACCAGGCTTTTATTGGATGAAATACAGGGAGTTGTGTTTTTCGCTACTTCCCAGGACTTTTAGAAGTCACTCATTGCTCCGTTAAGATTAATTAAATGTAATGACGTATCGGGACCCTTTTTCAATTAGAGATGATGCATTTGAACGACACACTCCAAGTAAATAAAAGACACATGTGCAGCCACGGTGCTTACCGGTGCGTTTGGGGGTCTGGGTGGCGGTCAGGGCGACTCGGCGCAGACAGAGCAGTTTGAGGAGGGGGGAGGTCTGCTGGTTGAGCTGACTCAGCTCTCTCTTGGCCCGAGACAAATTTATACTGCAAACAACCGCAATAACAACATATTATTAGAGACCAGAGCAATAGAACAGCTTTCAACATTCATCAACAGAGAAATTCGTTTTTTTGTTTTTTTTTTTATTGCATTTATTCATCAATTAATACATATTAAGCATGTAAATGAAGGCCTCAGACATCAGCAGTAACAAACTAAAGATCTGTGATGAGACTAAGCCTCTTTAGAAGATTACAGCGAACTCAGCTCGACTGAAGCCGACCCCGCGACCCCGCGACTCCGCTTGTCAGATCGTCAGTGGCTTGTTTTAGAACATAAGGCAAATCACCAGTTTCAACTTGAGACAAGACGATTCAACTGCGCCAATAGGACACTTCACAAACTATCAGTACCGCCAGAACTTGGCTCCAGTTGTGGCAGAGAGTTAATATAAAGCTTCTAAACTGGAATTGCTGACTTTGAGGGAAAATAATTGCACATAGAATTACCTGGACTCAGTTTGATTTACGGATTCTTTACGTTGAGTTTAATTTTCAGTTATACGGATTTATCCATTTCAATATATATTATTTTGACTTAAATGTTCAGTTCAACAGTTATCTAGTTTCTGATCAAGTAAAAAATAGGAAATTTCCTGTTTCAGTGTTGAATTTTTTTCAGGAGGCAGCGTCCAATGTCAGTCGACCTCTAGTTTCAACAGCCAATCAGCTCGGACCAAAGCCATTTGATTAAGTCAGTCACAGGGTCCAAATGGAGTTTTGGATGGAGAAAAGAGAGGATCACCTCATGAATCAGTCTGATGAACAGCGGTGTCTGTTCGTGAGACAAGCCTCAAAATGTACTCAATTCTGTTGAAGCACCAAATTCATTTCTTTTTTTATGTTTTTTTCCATTCTGCAACTGCAGCAAACATCTTTGGTCTGAACAGGACACTTACAAAAAGCAAAGGCAATAAAATGTGGCCTGTGATTTATTACCTATAGTATATAGTATAAAATATGACCTTATGTCCCTTAAAATATCCAGCATTAGTCCACTGTGTCTGGTGACCTCCAGCCATACAGATAATATGTATGAAGCAGATGCAGAAAGTACTGACCTGAACTCTGGTTTGACTCCCAGGTCTTTCTGCTGCAGCTCCTGCAGACTCCTGGTGGTTTTGTTGAAAGCAGCGTCCTGTTGGAGAGCAGACATGAGATCAGCTGAGCGATATCAAATCGAAACACATTTTCATTGGCATGAAAACACTCCAAGACCTGAGATAAATCTGATGATTAGATGTACAACATCAATTTTGACTGCGTCTCAGTGGCATCAAGCCAGAGAGGAAAAGCAGTATGTTTATTCCTGGCTTTAAGGAAAAGTCCCTCCGGTTGTCCTGCGTTTCAGGAGTTATTCAATATTTTAGTGCTTTACTGTATTATATATTTAGTATTTAACTTTCCTTCATCAACAACACACTTAAACCTTGGTTATATTTGGTCTTTTCTTGTCTTTTCTCTACACTGCATCAGGTTTACAGAACTTGCTGTTCCAGCTTGTGCATAAGTTTGTCTAGTACTTCATCGATAAGCCAGTCTAATCACATATCTGATTTAGTAGAGCAGTGACACCTCTCAGACTTACCTGGCTGGCTTCTAGCGTTCCCACAAAGTTAAAGATTAGATCATGGATACCATGATGAATATACATCTGGGAGAGAAAAACACAAAGTCACGTAAGAGAGGATTGGCATCATTTGTTTCAGCAGCTCACACTCAGTGCTATTATTGAATGACTATTTAAAACAGTAGCTGCTGAAAAAAGGTTGCATTAAAAGTAGCTCACAAGGCTGAGTATGAAGAAAGAAGTAGTATACAAAAGCTGGCTTATTTGTAGAGACAAATAAGGAATAATCTAGAAATGCTTGTTGCTTTTTTTGTATTCACCGGCTTAAAACTTGTAATAATAGATATTTAAAGGAGCACAAAGGAACTATATTTAAATTCAAACTATATAGTTTAGTAGCATCATTTTTGCTTAAAGATGGATGTATTTGTTTGTTTTCATGATGCTTTTGGACCAGTCAGACTTTCAGCAGCCTCCAAAAGTTCAAAATGTAGTAAAAAGTCATTATGCAATACATCTATGTGTCTGAGTCATACCAGTGATTAATAAAATGGAATTGACGTGATTAGTGCTGCATGTCTACGCATCCATAAAGTGGACAGACAGATATTTCATAACACTGACATACCTCCACCGCCTGTTTGAGAAGGGTCATCTGAAGATCCTGCTTTGCCAGGAGTTTCTGTTGAAAAACAACATGAGACCATGTAAATCCAGAGAAATGCATTAGTCACTGCACAGGATGTGATGCAACTGCTCCTTGTACTGCAGTTAAGCAGAAAATTGACCAGAGCGAAGAGAAACACTCTGGGAGGAGAGTCGTCTCGTGACTTAACTGATTAGACTCCTGTGGGTCCAACATGTCACCGGTTCACAGGATGTTTGTGTTCCCGTTTAGGAGCCGGATCATTCAGAGGCCGTGGCTCATAAAGATGAGTTCGGAGGTGAGACTGAACCTGCCTCTCCCTTTGCTAAATTGAAACCGCTTTATCTCACAGAGACTAAAACAAATGATGCCTCTGGGTGCTTCTTTACAGCTTGAAAAATTGTACATTTTCAGGATCATCATGAACAAATTGTCCTTTAAACTGATGAACTGGGACATATGCCAAAGGTCACAGAGTTGTGACAATGCAGCACATGATGCATCAAACATACAGCGGGACCAGTGTGTAATCACTTACAGCGTCTAGCGTTTATATTATAGGAGGTGGGGGTTTTATGAGGTGCTTATACCACCCCACTTTGTTTCTCAGTTTCATTTTTTTCATGATTAATTTTGTTGTTTTAACTTGTTGCAATTACAAATACTTGAAATACACCAACAAAACAAACAAAAAAAAATCCATGTCCATCTGATTTATATGAATCAGGGGAGACTATACATTAGAAACAACTGTCAGTAAAACCCAACACAGCTACACCAGAAACTACAGCCTCCCAAATGACAAAAACCATGACAAACTAATGTAATCTCCCCTATTCATGTATTCCTTGTAGAAATTAAACTGGCATTCGGATCATTTCAGCTGCCAAGTAGTTGACGAGTCCAAAATATCCCGATTTGTCCAACAAAAAGTTCAAAAAAAAATTCCAAAAGGATTAAAGGAACTGAGGTCAGAGTGTCGAAGATGAAAACTCAGCAATGAAACTTTTATTGGTTTGTTTTCTTCTGTCACACAGGTCGCTTTCTACTCACCAGGCGAGAGTCTCTCAACAGACACTGAAGACATTTAGTGTAGAGACCATTCACCGAGTCCTGAGTGGACAGAGATAGAGGAGCTGTCAGTAAGTAACTCAGCAGATTCGTGGAAATACTTCAGCTTTACATTAAACTCAAAATTAGGAAAACTGCACCCTAAAAATCAACTTTACTTTTTTTGTGGTGAGAGTAGTTTTGCTCCATGTTTATGTGGCTGAAAGGCAAATTGATCAGCAGAAAAAAAAAAACTTTTAGTCAGACATTTTTAGAATTGTAATTTAACCTCTTATCCATTAAATTCCAAATTTACTGGCATAACTTACTGGCAAAACCTATACAATACAACTATACATTTACTATATAATGTTGAAGAGATCAGGACAACTACTAGTTAAATAGTCCTTGTCTCCTTCTTTTTAAAGCTTTTGAGACAAAGCTAGTAAATACATACACCTACACTTATATATGAGCAGAAGGAACAGTAAGCAAGAAGAATAAAATACAAATTTAAAAAGCACATGGACCCAGAAAAAGAAAAACAAAAGAATAATGAAAACACAAAGGAAGGAACAAGAACAATGTCAAGTAAAGAAAGAGGAAAAGATAAAATCTTACTATGTGATGTCGGAGTCCCTTCCTCTCCTGCTCTTTGAAGGCCTGACAGAAGCTGTGGATGAACTTGTCCAGTTTCTGCGCGTGGCGGCCCAGAAACTCCCTGACGTCCTCCACGCTCTTCAGGCAGTAGGGGGGCGGCGGACTGAGCTCGGCGGAGCTCGGCTCCACCTCGACCGGCCTGGAGATGCACAGGATGCTGTAGCTCTGCTCCTGGTCGTTGTAGAAGGTCTCCTCAAACAGGATGGGGACCGACACTGGAGCTGGAAAACCGGATCCAAGCAGGACCTGCCTGTCCTGGATCCGAACATCCTGCACGGCAACAAAACCAAGGATACAGAACTCAGTTAAAATAATAGCAAAATATTGGAAGTGAAGGCAAATCCTGCAATTATATAAAGCCAAATACTCCTCTGTATCATATTGTTATTTTGACGCAATAAACTCCTCCAAAAGAGGCAGCTGTAACAGGTATCTAATCTCTGATCAGTTAAAATGATAGAGCATTTCACGCAATAATCATTATTTCTGTAACTAAGCAGTGTGCAGTAGCTCTCTTTGTTAAACTGATAATGTTACATTTTCAAGTTATTCTTCTTGTGGTGTTATTCTCAGTTATCAAACAGATTAAAGTTTATTCCCACAGCTTCTGGATTGGATGAGAATCAACCCTGATTTGCGTAAAGTTCAGAAAACCCAAGACAGACTCTAATCAGATTTGACACCAAGCCAACGAAATGCACACACTGTAAGCGGCTCAGCAAGAATGAAAAGAAGGCAAGATTAATTTGATCTGGATTTATTCAGTTAAACATTCAAAATGCCAAATGTAAGCAGAGTTTGGACTTTGACAAACCTTTCCATCTGCAGTCTGGTATCCGTCCTCTGCGGGCTGAAGGACGTAGCTGTCAAACTGAGAGTCTGAGAAGCTGCTGACAGTCAAACTTCCACAACAAGGCACCAGGACCTGCGGGCATTCAGCCACATGGGACAGAAATATTGTTAGTCTTTCACTCTTTATTCGTGTAAGTAGTGATGTAGGCTGGTGGGCTGCACACACATCACTTAAGCTCTTCTGAACACAAAAGTCACAAACTGCGAATGCTGGTAACAAACCAGGACCATTTTTAAACCCCTGATATTCTGAAATGTGTAGTGCACATGTATGACTTGTGTAACTCATTTTCCAGGTCAGCAGTCTGCTGTTAAATGCGTGTTAGCAGCTGTAATTCAGTTAGTTGTGTTTTCCTGTGTTCTGCTCATGGTTTGACGGCATTCAGATCATCTGAGTTTCCAGATGAGTCAGAGCAACCGCTGGTCACTTTTCAAACATCTGATTCTCATTTCTTAGCGTCTTGACAAGTTAAAACATGTTTTTTAGAGCGATTATTTTGTTTTGTTCTGGTAATTCAATATTTGCGGGACATTTAGTGCGGCTGCATTTCCGCTCAGGTTGGGCAGTTAAAGCTGCATCTGACTGTCTACGGAGAAAACTTAATCACACAATGACAAGCTTATCTAATTAAAGAAATCCTCATGTAATACTGAGAATAATTTTCAGATGTTACCTGATTCAATTGAAACTGAAAAGTGCAGCGTGTGTGAAGTGGGGGAAGACAGCAAGAAGAGGCTAAGAGAGTAGAAAACCACAAAAAAAACAAAACAATGTCTGATGCTAAACTGACAGCTTGACCTGATACTGAAGAGTGACAGTTAAACATTTAGCCTCACTTTAAAAATGAGCCTGACTTAGTTATCTCTGTCTCCTTATCTAAAGATTCTAACATTTGTAATGAATCTAATCAACGCTGATCTACAAACAGACAACGGGAACTTCAAATGGTCTCTCGTCCACAATGAAACCACTTGACAGCTCACTGATCTGGATCACGCGTGTTGATGGTCTGTGGAGCAGACTACAAAACCGTCTGAACTTCTTGAATCAGGGGAGCAGACATTTGAAGGTCTTTTATCTTTCATCAGGCGATCATTGAGAGTCTAATTAGATATAGCATCACAGCCTGGTTTGGCAACCTCTCTGTGAAACTGAAGTCAAATGTAACCACGCTACCTACACTGTCTATATTTACACCCGACGAGCCAACAAGATAATAACCAACTCATCTCATGTGCTATACAGTGAGGACCAGCCACTGCCATCGGGGAGGAGGTTTAAAATGCCATGTTGCCATTTGAGGAGATTTAAAAACTCTTTGATCTCTACATCAATAAAAATGTTGAATGGCAGCAGATGAAATATGGATGGAATCAACATGAAAACCAATAGAGCTTTATTTTTACTTATCTATTAATCATTTTCCACTGGTAGTGCCTCTCTGCGTTATAGATTTTCATCCTTTTAACATCAGCGTATGATTTCCTGTCTTCTTGTATTGTATGTTTCTTGTTCTCTGTCACTGAATATGGGATGTTTTAATATATGCAGCGTGGGCGGAAGCCTGATCAAAATTTCCTTCAATCTGGGTCAGTGCAGTGAATCCTGATCCTGGTTTTTATGGTTCTTCAGTGTCAGTGTCTCGTTCACTGCTCTGCACTTCGGTGTTGTCTTCTGTAAATCACCTGGACAGTCGCTGGGGTTCATCTTACCATGGGATGTTTTCCGCCTATTCTTAGTTTAAACCTATATTTAATTTCAAAAAATGACAAACCTGCCATTCGTCTTCTTCATGGGTTTGATTTTCTGACATGAAAGTTAATGCCATACTTTTTTTACAGCTATCTTTGTCCTTTGGTGTTCACCGCACTGATGACAAGCTGTAAAAAATTAAAACCCCTCCAACCTTTCAATGGATAGAAACTTCCCCCCCAAAAAAATCTATATATAGACACATACATTAATAACCACTTCTGACCGTCTGTCAGTGTGTGGTGGTGTATTTAACTGCAGACACTCCACCCTCTGCCTGGTATTTTCTATTTTCCTCTTGTTTTGCTGAGTTCAGGGTGCTTCTGGGACTCGACCTTTGGGCAGCGAGTTTGTACCTCCAGCCGATCCGTAACAGCATTGTATTGTGTGAGCGGGTGGAACAATATAAACACGGAGCGATTCCAGTTCATTCTTCTCGTCTCATTTCCTGCACTGCAGCTCTGTCTGAGAGACAAAACTCTGGGCAAAGCGCACACAAACACACCGTTCTCTGCCTGTTTCCTGTCTACCAGACACACAATGTAGGAAGGAGGAGAAAGAAAAAGGAGGAAGCATATGCTCGGGTTGTATTTCCCTCTAGAACATTCCCATGCATTGTTGCAATGATGTGTGTGAGTTTATGTTGCGCTGAAGAGCAAAATCTGCAGTGAAAACAACCAGAAAAAGTTTTATTTGTCTATTTCACGGCTTTAGTGGTGCTCACTCTCTCCATTCACTCTATTGCTCATTCATTGAGCGGAGAGGAGGAGCCAAGTTTGACCAGTTCTGTTTACAAACTTTAACAATACAAACAGGTGGTAACAGATGAGACTCACGATGCCATGGAGCTCGGCCACTCGGCTGCAGAGGTCCGGTCTCTGCTTCTCCAAAGCCAAGTAGAAAGGATTCTTCAGGATGTTCTCATCATATACAGCCATAAGGAGCTGGAAGTCTGGATCCTGTACAGGAAGGAGAGAGTGGTAGCAAATAATAAATATGGGGAAATAGTGAGCTTTATCAGGAAAATACATCATCTTCAGTTTTAAACCAGGTTTTGGTTTAGTAAAGGGGACCTCACCCGTTATGCTTACTTTTCCCTTATTCATCTCATACTGGCCTATAATGCATCTCAGTTCAGCCTCTGTCTCTAAGCTGTCCCCCATCTGTAAATATATTTGTGGGTAAATGTGCTAATGCGGTGACTTAAAATGTGCATTTGGTGCGTGTGCGGAGTCTTGAACTGATGACCTTTAACAGACATCTGTGACAAGTTGACGATGATCGATCATTGATTGAGTTGACGATTGATCAGCTTGTCACCACAGTAGAAAAACTAATGTCTTGACTCAGGGATTGTATTTACACAGATAATCTCTCATTTTGAAATGTTATGTATGTATATGCAACATCATAACCAGACCAGAATCCTTCCTTTACGTTCATTTCAGTCAAACTTTTGTCCCATTTACATTTGCTTTTTTTACGGCTAGCTTTATCACCGAATAGAACAACGGATATTAGGGATTCACCAAGGTCCCGCTTTGATTCCATTACTGATTAAATATCTAGCAAGTTGGGGAGATAATGCTTTAATTGTACAAGAATACAAACATATTAACGTTTACATTAAGAATTGACAGTTATATTAAGTGTTTTCTTGC
>JAPQRN010000022.1:17288534-17306757 GCA_037367275.1 Coranthus polyacanthus | reverse complement strand
AAAATAAATGGATTATTGGTCAGACAAAACAAGACATCAGAAGACTTTACCTTGTTGTAAGCTATTTTTTACATTTTACATTTTACAAAGGATAATTTGGCCGATAGCCGGAGCCGATACCAGTGTCGTTTTCTGTTTGTTTGTTTTGGTTGTCATTTATCCTCCGTTTTGTACCAGGGGAATCTTCATTCTATAGGTCGGTGACATATATGCACATCATACAAATTTACGAAAAACCCAAACCTTTAACATAAAAAAAACAGATAAACATCAGCCACTGCCATCAGTGAAATGACGTCTTACATGCGGCCGATAAAACGGTCGTTCCCTCATTTTAACTTTTTAAAAAAATGAATTGACTATTACATTAAGTTGCTCTAATGGATATTTTCACATTAACAAATAGGTAACCCGAGGTAATAGATAACAATGCATAATGATGATATATCACAATCCCTGTAAATCCACTGAATCGAGTTTAAAATGACCACATGGAAAGGCCTATTTCTTACTACATCCTGAGTTCAATTAGAATGTAATAAAATATGAATTAATGAAATATTAAAAATTGTTGGTCTCTACACACAGTTCGTGATCACAGGAGAGGTAAGTACGACAGACCTGTACAACATCTGCATCACTGTGAAGCTGCTCCGGTCCAGCAAAATAAACAAGCTAATATGAAACAATAGATGTTTTTCTATCATCACACCATGCACGTCGTGGTATCGCACAGCTCTGTTAACAACGAGTCTGATGAGTACTGTAGAGCTGGGCGGTATACCAGACGACCCAGTTCTCATTTCCCGTCCACTGTGTCTTTTTCAAATGCCACCATTTAGGCTTCACGGCCGGGACTGTGATAGAAGCAGTCTTTTGGAGGTTTTTTTTGTACTTATTTTTGCAGTCTCGCACAATAAATGTTCTTCAAATACTTCTGTACGATGTGAAATGTGTCGTGGTAACACAGTTAAGAGTACAGTAAAACCTGCCATGCTTCTCTCGTCAGTTCTTCACCCCTTCACAAGTATTTATATTCTTCTTCTTTGACATCCATATTTATCACTGTTCATTTATATATATACTGTATGTTTCATTTGTAAGTGAATATATGCATATTATGGTATTTTTTGGTTACGGTTTGTCCTTAAAAAATAAAAAAAATACTGAAAAGCATTACATTTAGTGAGGAGACTGAATGTGTTTAGTCTGGCGGACCACTAAAACCACCGACCACAAAGCGATCAGGTGGGAAAGCTAAAACATGGTGAGAAAAGACATTTTTTGGGGATGAATGCAGAGACCAGATGGCAGCGGAGAACCAGATGGCCTACTGCTGTGAAAGAAGACACCCCTCGTGTCTCCTGGTTTCACTGGATCAATGAAAATCTTTCAGGGGCTGAGAGAATAAAACCGCAGCAAAGAGGATTCAGGGTCTGAACATGACCATCACATCGCAGCTTTTTACCTCGGGGGCTGCACACATGACGCAGCCTCGTCTTAACTGTTTAGTCGACATCTGAATAGACTCGAAAAACCTGCAAATACCTTCATCAACTCTCAGTGAAAACAGGTTTCAGGACTTCTATCAGAGAAACAAAGGCGACTGATAAAACAAGACTGAGCCAAGCTACAGTAGTCAGCCTCAGAGGAAATGAAAGTAAAACACCACACTGTGAAAACGCTCCACAACAAAGTAAACGTTCTGCTTTCAAAACTTAAGTAAAATGACTTAAGTATTATGAGCCCAGTCTACTACTAGTATAAAAAGTCAAAGTAGTCATTGTGCAGTAAAATGGTCCCTGTCGGTGTTTTGCTACTATATATGATGTTTTTGGATTCATATTACTGCTGCATGAATGTATACGGCACATTTTACTGCTGTACATGTTTAATGTTGAGCTTCTTTCACCTATTTTATATACTGTTGGGTACTTTAACCTGCAGCGATGCATCATATTCTACAACGTCAGCTAATCAGCCTGGGTTTACAAGGAATTTATTTATCTTAAGAAGGAGGAGAATTTGAAAGTCAATCCATGAAGGAACTTTCAAATGCTTGAAAAATTTTAAAATGACAAATACATGTGGAGATGGAGTAAAAAAGTACAAGATTTGCCTCTGAGATGCTGTGGGGTAGAAGTCTGAGTAAAGTACAAGTACCTCAAATTTGTACTTGTACAGTGTTCAACATAAAAAGGTACTGATTTGCAATATCTTCATCAGAAAATAGACCTATACAGTATTACATTTTATCAAATGTGCCCATAAAAAGGTACTATACATAAACGCCATTGTGCTTTTCCCCAACGCACCTTCTCCAACTGTTTATAAATCTGTCACTTTGCGTGTTTTGTCTCAGTAACGTTGACACCAACCACAAAAGACACAAAGAGAGTCGCTTAAGAATAATAATAATAAAGCAGGTGTTTCCGATACGTGCGGCTACTCCCAGACCTCGAAGTCAGTCAGGTCTGAATCCATCCACAATGTTCACGTTTGTCGATGGAACAGATACCGAATATATTCATATTTGGCGATGAATGAAGAATAAGGATGTATAAAATCGGATTCTTTACGTACGTGCCACGAAGGAGCCAACGTTAACGTGGGGGAAACCTGTTAAATTCCACGCGTTGAGCTGCGCATCTTGTAGCATTTAATCCTCAAAATACAAGTTTGGGCTATTTCGCTAAATTAGCTGCTACACCCATCGTTAGCAGCGGCGGTCGGTCAACGTCTGTGAGCATTTATTTCCCTTTCTAACGTGACTCGGCCAGTTACAACCGAGGGACGGAAGTTTTAAAATTAGCACAGAAGCTACAAAACATTTTACACGAGCCAAGATGATAAACACGAGCTAGCGTTAGCAGCTAGCGTCAGAGCTGTCCGTATTCCGATGCCCATTGTTAGCTAGTTAGCAGATTAACATTTTTTCGCGGGGCTAACTAATCCGAGTGTGTAATAATCCACACACCAACAAATGTGACGGTAAGATGGACGCGTTACCTGTTATAAGTGAGTCCCTCGGGTCATCCAGGCTTTGGCATGGCAGTCACAAACACCTTCAGCGGTCTGTCATCAGCTGTTTACTGCGATCAGCTGGAGGACCTTAGCTTTTGGTTCGCCGAGTTGCCAGACATCAGAACAAAACCACGTAAAATAAGCATAAAGAGAGAGAGTTGTTTTGCCTGGACAAAATGTTATGCTCTAATTTCACAATTCCACTTGTTAGCAGTTGTAGTCATCTCCACATGGAATAAAGGAGGACATTTGTGGGACTGGTTAAGATCTAGTTAATGGTTAACTAGTGACCCGGAGGGCGCTACTCTAACAAAACTGCCTCACACTGCCCCCTACCGACCACCAGAGTGTATTTCACCAGAGGAGTCCAACAGGAACATTTCCAATAAACAGCAAACATACTGTACAGCAGATTTATGAAGACAACTAGTAATGATAACTTAAATTAACTAATAATACATCCATAATTACAAACCAGTATCAGTATCAGAATACTAAAATGTTTACCAGGAGCTGAAAATAATTATATTTTTAAACAGAAACCAAAAGCCTGTCTGTTATTTATGTAGCGTTATAATTGTATGGGATTTTATTTACATTTGAAAATTGCTTTAGAAATAATTATTAGACCACCTGTGATTTTTCTATAGAGATTCAATAGAACATGGCAGCTCCTCTTTGTGACAGACTTGGAAGATGTAGTGTATGCATTTTCCTGTGCTCGTGATGTGCTTGTTTATCTTGTATTATGGGTAGTGTCTGTGAATTCCTTATGTATGTATTTTTGGATTACTTGTTATTGTCTTGTTTACACGGGGCATCCATGAAAAGAGAGTGAACTACGCTCACTGAGCCACCCTTGGATAAATAAGAGGTTGAATGAATGAATGAATGAATGAAAAAAAAGACAGATGATTGGCCAAAGTCTCCTATCACAGGGAAAATTAACCGCCAACCCCAGCTTTCGAGGGCTCTTGTTAAACCCAAATACCTCTGCCAAGGTATGAGGAATGACTCCAGGGGTTCACCTATAACTTTAATGGATTCATCTTTGCTCCCTGTGCAGTTTATGTGCAATCCTGACATAACAGAAACATAACCTCCTGGGCCGAGACAAACGGCGTTAACGTTTCAAAGTTGTTTCACAAGTTTCACATCTTCACTCCCAATCACAAACCAAACCTTTCCATATTGTTGCCAAGAACCTTTAACTATTTAGCCTTAACTACAATTTGACATCGTTACTATTAAAGCTTCAGTGTGTGATATTCCCACTGAAGATATAAATGACTCATTCTAAGGTACTGAAAACACAATGATTCTCATTTTCATGTGACTATAGACTAAACTCCATTGGATCTCTAACGTCACTCATTTTTAAATGTTTTTTTTAATCATGTGTGCTACATTTTGATTGCTCCTTTTTCTGCTCATCTTTATATATTTGTAATCTGTACGAAGCCTTTATGTTGTAAGTCTGTATGACATGAGCCACATAAAGTTTCACTGCCTTTAGCGGGGGAGTTGAAGAAGAGGCCGATGACCGGTAACTCATCAAACAAACTTTTTATTATTTATTGTTTTGAAACTTTTTTGAAACTTTCTCAGTGTTCTATGTTCATCAACAAGCTGGCACACAGACGCAGCTGGAAAGTGATGGCCCTCTGCCTGAACAAAAGTCACATTTAACAGAAACAAACTCAAATACAAGGGCATTTTTTTTTACATTTGTAATACTTTAGCGTTCATGTGTGTACATCAAACATAAACTACAAACAAAAGGTTTGCTTTTCTTTTTATGGTTATTCAAACAAGGACCGCCTTTCATTAGGTATTTTCCACTAGAAGACTTACTGACTTTAATTCCATCATAATCAACTGGTGGGTCGTGGCCCAAATGTGGGTCGCAAAATAATAAATCAATTGTGAAATGCTTTTGATAAATAAAGGCTCATCATGGAACTGTACTCCGTAACCTATTCTTGAAAAATACATTTGTTTGCTTTTAACTCTATAAAAGTGGGTCACGACTTAATGGCCGCGGGGGAAAACATGGGTCCAAAAGTGAGACCAGTTGAGAACCACGGCTTTAAATCTAATGATTCCCTAAAGGCTCCTACAGACTGCGTGATTTCAGCAGTCTAATAAGTTAATCGGCAGCCACACTGCGGGACAGAGATGTGATAAACTCGGGTACGTGTGCAGACTGTGTGATAAATCTACTGAATCTGTGGCCTCAACGCAGGTAAAGAATTAAACATCATCAGCGCACATCATCTACCTGCACTGCAATAGTTGTAAACAACAAAGCTAAGATAATGATCGCCCTGTTACAATAGTGGTATTTATGTGAACAGAAAAAACCCAAAGTTGAGGGGAAGGGGGAGAGTGTGGACCTGGTCCTGACTGTGGAAAAGAAGGCAACCTGGGATGACAATTTTACAAATGAAGCTTGAGGTTAGTAGTTTTAGCAAACACAAACACACCTGTCGTTTGAATAAGGGAAAACGTTTTTAGGGGGAGTTTTTCCTCACTCAAACCGAGGGTCTAAGGACAGACGGTGTCGTACATAGTACAGGCGGGTCCATCCTAAAATTCTGACACTCTCAGAATTTTGTCCCAGGCTGTGTTTGGTCGTCAGTATCTTAAGTTTGAAATTACTATAGAATATTATATGATTAAATACAACTAATTGAACTAATGGATGGGATGGGACGTGGGATTTACATTACGTGTTGTTCTTCTTTCACCTAACTCTACTTTAGGGCTGAGCTCGTTGTTTTTGACTGTTTTTTAAATCTATTTTACAAACCGAGAGAATAGAAAAGGTGACAGTGGGAAAAACACTAATGGACCTAGAGACACTACTCCTGTTTTTAACATTGATACACGTTCATATGAATCAATGAAAAAATATGAATTTGTTTGTATTTGAACCCAGGGATGAATCTGTGATGAGGGCTAAATAAAGCAAGCCGACTTGTTTTTTGCCAACAAAGACAGGGACAAGCGACCTGTATGACTCATGAATGACTGTCCTGTGACCGCTCCCTCGGAGTACCGATTAGAATCAAATCAGTTATACATCACAAAGTTCCTGCAGTGGACATTGGCTTGTTGCAATATAACTTATAGAACAACTTAAAGAAAAGGTCCAACTACTGACCTCACTCATGGGAACTGATCTTGAGTTTTCTGAAAACGGCGGTAACAGAAGGGAGTACAACCTTATAGTACATACAGTCCCTTAGAATCTGCACCAATCATTGTTTTTCACAAAAGCCTTGATCCTATTGGGTGCTGAGTTCACAGGAGTTGCGCAGGTGTTTGTTGGGATGTTCTTCCACTCTATCATGACGTCTCTGTTGGACACCCGGCGTTCCTCCACCTATCTCAGGAGGACCCAGACGTGCTCCATTAGGTTCAGATCAGGTGACATGCTGGGCCACTCCTTCAAAGTGTCCAACATCAGGCAACTCGGAGCGGTCATCACAGAAGATGACGTTTTGGAAAACAATGGTTTGCATACAAAATATTGCTGTTATATAGGCAATATAGGCAGTTTCTAAGGGACTGTGGTATAAGGATGTACTTGTTTTGTAGAACAGCAGTGCAAATCAATCGCAAAATGTCTACTCTAATGAACCTCATGCCAGAGCTTTGAAATAAAAGTACAAATGGTGTATTCAAGTGTATTTTAAGTGCAATACTTCCCTTTCTATAACAAGATCCATTGAAGACAACTAACTACATTTAATCACAGGTCAAATGTCACAGCATGACGGCCACAGATAACTCTTCAATGACAGGCGTGTTGTTAAAGACACAAGTTTACATACAGTCAAATGCAGTCAATCTCACTTTTTCAAAAATTATATGAACAAAAATTAGCAATCTGACCTGATGTTATGAAGACTTGACTATATGTGCAGTATGTACAGTCATTTCCCCTCAGGTAAATCTTACAGGACAGGTTCACGGTTTTTCAATAAAACTGACAACACACAGTTGAGGTTGGACGTTTACACACTCACTGGCTAAATGCATACAAACTCAATATTTCACAATTCAAAGCATTTACATGTATGATTTTTAACTCACTAAATTGTGACATGATTAAATGTTCAGTTCTTTTCTTGCATTCCAACTTAATGATGTGAAATTTCAGAATACTAGAGAGAATTATTAATTTTAGCTTTCGTTTATTTGATCACATTCTCAATAGGGCATAGATGTGAGCAGCAATGTTAAAAGTTCAGTGTATAATATTTAGTGGCCTCTAGAGGTGATGTTGCAGATTGCACCCATCTGAACAGGGTTAGGGTTATATCGTTTCATATTGTTCCACCCATGCTCTCTGTGCGATGACTGCGCACCTTCCAACGTTAATACCGACTTTGCCCTAAATATGATGCAAGATGAAATGAGACAAAAATGGCGTAAAAGATGTAACAATAAAATGAGACTGGACTGTGCAGAAAAGGCATCATCATGCTTTGAGTTGTGCTCCTGACATTGGAAACTGATTTGAACATAGAAGTGAATGTTCATCAATTTTAGTACTTGTTATACATTCACTGCAGTGAAGAATTTGAAGCAATAATTCTACTATTACCAAAGTCTCTTTTTTAAATAAAAATATAATTTCTCTATTATTCTGAAATTCCACTTAATAAAAATAAAGTAGTTGGGATAACTGAACTAACACAGGCAATATACACAGCCAAGCCAAAAAAAGTCACCACCTGGATTTAACTCAGCAAACAGGTGAGAGCCTCCCATTGGATAAAGATTGGACTCCGGAGCAACGTACTGTATAAAGTCATGTGGTCTGACCAGTCCAGACTGACTCTGCTCCAGAGTGATGGTCACATCAGAGAAGAGAGGCAGATTAAGTGATCACCCATCATGCCTAGTGCCTACTGTACAAGCCTCTGGGGACAGTGTTTTTTCCTCCCTGATGACATGGGCGTATTTGAAGACGACAATGCCAGGATTAATTGAGCTGAAACTGTGAAAGAGTGGCTCAGGGAGCATGAGACATAATTTTCACATGTGGATTGGCCACCACAGAGTCCAGAAAAATTAATGCAACTCTGGATGGAAATAAATGTTGTGACATTTATTAAGACAATGCATAAACGTGTGGCATAAACAATGTCACGGCAAATGCATCCAACAAAATATTGCATGTGTGTGACTTTTTTTTTGCCAGGCAGTGTAGATTGAAATGAAATGTTCAGAATTGTGAAAAACTGAGTTTGAATGGATTCAGTCAAGGTGAGATTTTAGTCAAATAACATCAATCCTCCCCAACAGCACCTAAGCCCCCAGAAACCTATAGAAAAGCTGGTTCTGCAAACTTCCAACCTCAACTGTTGCTGATAAAATTCTCAACTCAAGGTCCATTTAGTAGTTGTTCTGGAGCTGTTGCTCTTATCACTATATTCAAAAGCAGCTGAATGCAGCTTGAAATGTTCAAATGAGCTAACATAAAATGTTTATGAAATTATATGTAGCGCTGCAACTAACAATATTAAATCGTCTCAACTTTGTTTCATCTTTGACATCATTTATCTTTGCTACACAAAACAAAAAGTAAAAAAATAAGTTTTTTAAAAATTACCTAAAATATTAAGCAATCATCAAAATATTTGCAGATGAATTATCTTTTGAACAACAATTGCAGCCTTATTAAAATAACTAAATTGCTACATTCTGTTAAAATAGGAATTTTGTGCTATAGATCAAGATACTTACACAACAACTACTAAGTGGTTCCTGAGGTGACATTTCGATGATGACAGATGGCAGAAGTATTGAGAGATATAAAAGGTGCGGTCGAGGTTTCGTTCTTCAGTCACTTTCACTGCCACTCTCTGAATTTACGTACCAGTTGTCTTCTCCTGTGTTTGCCACAAACCACGATGCTGAAGACAAAAACACAAAATGTTCGATGTCGAGATACAGCTGGTATTAAAGACAATACCTCACGTGGTTCCCAGTATTAGACTGGGTTTTCTGTGACTGTTTCTTACTGTTTGGTGGGCTGTCTTCCTCCTCTTCAATGTGCTCCACATCATAACTCACAAATATATTCTGTGGGAAGAGGTAACCATGGTAAAGTCACCCTGGTTTCAAAATTTTGTACAAAACATGTACATGTACAGCAAAAAAACAAAAAATGTTAAAATGGTTAATTAGGCTGAACTTTGGCATGTTGGTACTGTGATCCAAAAGCTAATGTGCTGATGTTTAGCAGTTATCATCATCCATATCTTACTTTAGCCAGTAGGCATGTTCAGCCATTGCTAACAATGACAGTTTTGCAGGTATTTAGTTTTTCAAAAATAAATTTTGCAGTTGGACATGGTGATGATGCTAATGTTTATCTGTAAGTGACAACATCTGGCTATTGTTATATATTGCATGTTTGAGGAGCAGTTTAGAGTTTCAGTCAAATGTCTGAAAAGGGGTTTACGGATATTCATGGCTTTTTTTCTTTTATAGCAAAATATTGTTTCTAAGCAATGAAGGTGGTTGGTGTGAGTGAACAGCTTTTCCTTATATTCAACAAAACTTTTCAAAATGACAAGGAAAATTACTCTGAACCCATGTCACATGCTCAATGCAGGATATACAACCGCTACAAGATCTCTTTTGTTCATTTGGCTACGAAACTGGATTCTCCTTTTATTGGTTTTATGGCAGGTGGCATCCAGCATAAAGTTATACTAAAGCCATCTATTCTGTTTGATGCACCAGAGTTACTATCCCCTCACCTAAAAGGCGCAGAACAGATAAAAACACTGGCTCTAACAAGGGCCTCTTGTTGTTAGCGGACGCCATTAGCGAGGGTGAGGTGACGGGCATTCACTTGGTTGCGATTCTACAACTTCACCACTAGATGCCACTAAATATTACACACAGATCTTTAACTTCAGTACCTTCATCCTGAGGAGTCTGTCCCAGTATCCCTGCTGCTGTTTGACCAATTTGAGGACTGGCTCATTGGACTTCATTTCCCAGCAGCAGCGGTCAGCAGCGATGTCTTCCTGAAGCTCCAAGTCAGCTATGTAGGACCGACCGTTCACTCTGCCACTGAACACAAGAGACACACCATCAAACCAGTTAATTAGGTCTACGCTGCATATTGAGCAGTTTAATTTGCTCTCAGTTTCCCTTCATGCACTCACAGGTTGCAAACCACACCTGTCCCCTGCACCACACCCTCATGCACATCTCTACCTGTCCTCACCTGTCCTCAGCGTGGCTCCTTCCAGTCCTCAGTCAGTCAGAATGCTGAGCCCACCAGAGAGCAACAGGTTTGAGGCCAGATGTTCATACTAATGCGCCATGAAGTATTTCCTTTGGGTTTTCTTACTCAACCAGTACCAGTACATTTTAACAACCTTCGCCAAAGTGTATGTTCACCAATGTGCAAATGATAGGAGGACATTTTCTATAAATCCACTGATGTATTGATTCTTTGTCACTAAACTACTTTACTGACCAGTCAATCAGCACTAAAACCAAGCATGAATATAAGTATGCTTTACAACATAGCAGACAAAATGTATACTTCTTTAAAATGCTTCATGACACATTTTTGACACTATTAAAATTTAATAACACGGTACTGAATACGTACCAATTTGTTTTAACTTGAATAGAGATCACACCAACCGTTTCTCACTTAAGACATGAAAATCAATACCACTCTTATGTCTCTACAGTACATATGAAAGAAAAGCCACAGACTCGGAAACAAAGGTCAGAAAATGCACGGATCAACACCTATAAAGCTCACTTCTTCACTTCATTTAGCTTGTTTAAAAAAGTTTCAAAAAGCATATGCCAGAGTTTTTATAATGTAATCACCATAGTGTTGTGTGTGTGGTCTTCACAAACATCAGTGTTACATAAATAATCATGTGACACTTAATATTGATTTTTGAAACAATTTATTGCAGGCTGAAGTTTATGCCACAAAAGCAGGTTGAAACTGTACTGCACGAAATATCTGGAGGTAATGTTTAAGTGCATGTTATTCCAAACACTAACCAGCACTGACCAACGCAAAGTAATCTGTAACAGTATTTTGTCTGTACTACCATTTTATGCCTCATTGCATCATGGTGATTATTTTTATTGACTACTAACTACTACTAATTGAATTTATTATATGGTTGTTTATGGACCACAGAAGAGAAAACTAACACACTTCGTGATAACATAAAATTTGAGGGACATAGTGATTTAAATGTAAACTACTACCACTAAATTAGGTGTAATGTGACAAATTGATATAAAACCACCCAGCCCATCAGAAATATTTCTTAGCTGTGACATAAATTCATGATTGTGCTTAAGTGACATACAGACTAGCCATACTGAACATGTACCCACTCCCACCAGTGTAAAGTGCTCTGGATAAGAAGCTCCACTGTGTTACTCTGTGCAAGTGAGCAATAATTGGTGGTCTGGTCCTGACAGACCTGTAAATGACTCTGCCAGGGTAGAAAAGACAGCACTGACTCTCCGGGTTCAACAGCTTCACCGATACAATCACAGAGTCGGACGTCTGGTACCAGCGGACCTGAGGGTGGAAGCTGAAACACAACCAGATACAGCACAAATTATAATTATGCATTATATTATATAGTATAATATCGCAGACAACTTCAAATCATGGTAAATACGTCTATTTTTCATGCTGTAAAACTAGTCTTGCAGTCTGTAAACAAGATACACTGCTTTGCTTATTTGATTATTTTTTCTGTTCTATTAACATGGATACTATTTTGACTTTGCAACTTGCATCCTTGTGCCATTCTAGGTGTAAAAGTTAGACACAGGCACAACACATACATAAATGATGCACTAGTCATAACCTTAAATTGGTCACACTTTTCAGTTCCAAGTCAGTTGTAATATTACACCCAGGCATTCAGACAGGTAATTTGAGTTTGTTTACATACTTAGAAACTATTTAAGTACAATAATACCAGATACCAGTACCTAGATTAGTAATGTTGTACCTTTTTGTTGAGTTATCGCTTTCTTCTTCATTACTTCTGATGATTTGCTGACTGTTACTGTTTTGATCATCTTCAGAAACACCTAAACACACAAACATTACCCTCACATAAGTTCACTGTGCATGTACAGATTCTAACAAGGTAGAGGGTCATTTTTTACTCTGCTGTATTCTACACAGGCTGATATTTACATGATCTGTAAGAAAAACAGAATACTTTCAAAATAGTATAATTTTGTTTTACTTCTACCATTCTCAAGGCTGACACGATGAGCCATCGGGTTGGTTGATGGGTTGTTGAGTTCATTTCTGTCTTCATTGCTGGGTATCAAAATCAAAAACTTCAGTTAGCTCATCAGTGACACCAACACACCATTGTTCATAAGTAGAGTAGTAGTAGAGTATAAAAAAATCTGTAGTTGAAGATGGGCAATATTCAGATTTTCTAACATGAATAATATTCATAAGAAAGTTTATGCATATACTTGCATTGTATGAAATGGGAGGGCAAACAGTCCAAATAAATACAGGTTAAAGAAAACAACCTGTCTTGCCTTTTGGTTTGAACTTCAGTAAGACATTTAAATTATGTGTACATGTTATATAAAAACACTTTTTCCAGCATCTAATCAGTATGAAGGCCGTTTTGACTTATTCTATAAACATTTACATTATAAACCCCATATGATGGAAGACGAAGACAAAATGTTTGCTACCAGATGTACTAATCCTATTCAGATAGATCTAAACCAATAAAAGAAATCAAAATGTTTTTTTAATTTAACAAACTCAGGATGAGGAGTAATTTGTCCAGGCAGAGTAAAAAGTAGACACCAACCTGGTTATCTGTTCAGCTGCCCAAAGCTCGCCAGTTTCAGCATTTCTCTGTTCAGTCTCAATTTGGCTATTCAACAGATATTTCTGATCACAAACTGAGACCGGGTGATGCCCAGGGGCTGGAGCAGCTTGTGGTACTGGTGGTGCAGGGACCAGGGGCTGGTTCATCAATGATACTGGACTAAGTGGCTCATGTGTCTTGAGGTGAGGAGGGTCTGCAGCAGCAAACTGTCTAATCTCAGCAGCTCTGAAAGCTTTTGCAAGAACTTCCTCCTCAGCTTTGATCCTGATCTCCAGAGACGCTGAACTATCAGCTGACCTACAATCAGTAAAAAGCAAAATGATTTTAATGCCACTGGCAGCTAAACTCACCAAATCCACCGCTTAGTGAAGAATCAGGACAGGTAACTGGGTGACTGGTAATAACAAAGAATGCAGTTAAGTTTTTCCTGATTGTTTTCTTACCCTGAAAGAGGTTCCCCCTGCTGGCTGCTGGTAGTAACATCTGTCTGACAAAGCACCTTCAGCAGGTTCACATGCTCTGGGTTGCTGACTCCCATCCCGGTGTTCAGGATCTCAGACTGGACGTTGTATTCATTGATCATAGTTTTCATACCTGGCACTTGGGTAACCCTCACCTTGAGGGAGAAACAGGAATCAACAGGTTTACATACCACATTAAATTGTTATTCCAGCGCTCTCTGCTTTCAATGATTTAAGTCGGGAACAAGTTAAGGCATATATCATGTCTTGTCATGCTGAGGCCAGACTTTGGTGAGGGTCCCAATGTGAATACAAAACAATACTGGATGGGTGGGTGGTGTGTTCTGACTTCCCCTGCGACATTAATGCCTTCACCAAACTTACAAACTTTCCAATTTGAGTTGTCTTACACAATGTGCAGCAGGCTTCAAATTCATTATTATCGAGCCAGATCTCATTGAAATTGACAGAAACATTAACGGATACAGCTTTTACATATTATTTTTAGTACCACCAAGTACCTTTTTTCAGTAAGAGGAAAAGCCAAGTTAGCCCACATACCACACTGTGCTCTAATAAATTCTGATCGGGCTGCACTATTCATTAGTGGTTATTGATTCCACGTTTATTTCATTTTGTAGTTTTCTTACTGTGTGATCAATGCAAAATCTTCCTGAAGTTAATGCAACTTTATAACAATAACTTAATACTTCAATCATTTTTTAAGACTTGTCAAAATTGCACTGAACACATTTTAAGAAATTTTAACATATTTTACAGCCTAAAATTCTGATTTTTGGATTTAGACTAAGAATCTTTATGCACCGACAGAAACATTGTATTCAGAATGAAATTTTGATGCCATTTTGGTTTGGAGGACAGGTAGGTGACAGGTTCAAACCTACCATAGGATCAACAAAAATGGTGTTTCCCAGACTGAGAACTGCTCTGGCGCGGTGCTGCAGACCTCGGATCTTCTGGCTGATTGCTCTGGTGACCTGTGAATGACAAACATATGTATTAACATACAGATAACATCTGAAATAAATCCTCTGACCATCAGCCAATCATACCACAGCATTTCTGGAGAGGCCAATCATAAACAAGAAATAGCAATGGATAAATTTAGTTTGTCAAATCTGGAAATGGGTATGAGGTCTTGTGTAGGACAAAATTAGGGTCTTGTCAGTGAACCTTGGGGTGCCAGTCTATCTCAGCATCAGCTGGTCTGACCCGGCAGACGATGATCTCCACAGCCTGAGTGGGCACAGAGTGAAATTGTTCTGGCAGCTGCAAGATCTGATGGGATTTGACTTCCTCCTCCTTCCCCACGTCAATGAACCAAACCAAAACACTGAAAAACAGCCGGTCACTTCTGTCTGGGACAGAGAGAACCTTCACCCTGTCAGAGAACACACAGTTTCATTTCACAGAGTTATCTCTGGTGCTCTAGTGGTTTGCTGTTCACTCACTTCAGCAACAGACAATAATCCTGATAAAAACAGCTTCAGGCTTCAGTGTTTACTTAGAATTCACATCTGACCTGTGGAAGACCTCGTTCTCTTGCACAGCATAAAAGCCTCCCTCCAGCACCTCTCTGGCTCCTGCTTTCTTGTCAGAGTAATAAGAAGTCATCTCAGACATTAAGCTGTCAAAACTGCTGTCTTCCTTTGTGACAATACGGCCGTAAAAGACTGAAGCAGTCTTAATGTAGAGAGGCACAACCTAGGAGCAAATACACACAGATCAGGTCTAGATTTACTACAGTGTGGTGAAGGATGAAACTATGAAACTAGTTTGAAACTATGGTTATATTTTAAAATAAAAATTGGCTGTTGAATTTACATTATGTTAATTGGTGATAAATAGTCACTTTTTTCTTGTTCCCCTACTTTCCTAGTTATAAAAATAACTAGGATTAAAAATAAATCAGTAACATTCACAAGTTAAAACCTGAAATCTGTGAACACTGATGTCACTAAAAAGCAGTCTAACAAGTCAACAGACATGTGTTCAGACAATCAGACAGGTAGTAAACAGACTTTATTATCTAAACCACCTTCTTTGGAATCACCTTAATAAACACTGTGTGCACAAAACTACAGTAAGTAGACTAAAGTCCCTTTTACACAGCCTGTTCACGGTGGGAATGTTGTGCCTTTATTCCACCTCACTGTTCTGTATGTAATAAACTAACACAGAATGGGGGGGTATTGTTGTTCTGACTTTGTGATGGCAGTGGACAAAGTCACAGACCTAAATCGATGTCTGTCTAAAATGTCTGTGAACTGGGGAGCAACCACAAGATCCGTATTGCTTGTGTTTCTGACATGTATGTTATACATCACACTACAGGCCAAGGCTGTTATGTCACGCCTCTGATTCTGCTATGTCAGTATGCTATCTAAAAATCATACACTGGGGCAGCTTTAATTCGAGCTTTGTTTAGAACTGTGAAAACAGAAAGCCAACATAATGAGGACTCTTCTTAACATCAATATAGCTGGATCTCTACAATAGGCTTAGGTAAAACTGAAGGGGTATGTGTTCTGACTGTCTGTCTGAGTACTCCTTGTCCTGATCCATGAGACATAATTTCAGCAAAGTCATTGTATCCTCAGATGTCCTATTAACTTGTCAATTATAATAGTCCAATAACTACAAATATAACTGATAGCCAAAACTATGAAAATAATTAGTAAGTTGTATTAGACTTCAATTTTTACATAAAAACAAAGACGAAAGATGAGAATGTCCTCACTTCTATGACTCCAGATGCAGGGAGCAAAGACTGATCCAGCTGTGAAATTAACCTGTGACGGTTTGGACACACACTGCTGTCTCTGCAAAGAACACACAGCATCATGTGGGTTTTTTATCATTTGTCACATTGTACACTTGTATGAATCTCTTTAATAAGCCCCATGAAAAGGATAGAAAAAAATCTGACTGGTGGCAAAAATAAACATATAAAACATAAAACATGAAAAGAAGTGTCAAATCATAAACCACTGGACAGATCCGTGTGGTCTACAGCAGTGATAAAGCAGACCTGCAGATTCCAAAGCTCTTCAGGTAGCTGCAGAGAGGTCTGTTGGTCTTCTGGTCCTCTCGGGCCACACTGACACCCTGAGCAAAGGACAGCAGCTCAGGAGGCAGTCGGGCACTGGTTCGTCCCAGGTAGCGCAGGACCCCAACGACATGGCGGGTGTTCTTCTCTGAGATCAGCAGCACTGATCTGGTGAAATGATGGCAGTTGTTCGTGTGATCCTGGGAGGAAACCTTAGAGGAACAAGTATCCCACAATTAGATGAAAAAATACCAGTTATTCTGCTTTTAATGGCTTGTGTTTGTTTGGTCTCACTTGTTCAGAGAGGTTTCTGAAGTTTTCAACCATACAGAAAAGTCGACTGCCAAACAGTCTGGGAGAACTGGGGAAGCCATAGTGGACAACACAAGTCGCATCTCTGATCCCCAGACACTTCAGACTCTCATTGGTTGTCACTAGAGGACAAACCAAAAAAAATAGTAAGGGACAGCAGCAATATTAATTAATATGCAGGGAGAAAAAAAATAAATCAGCTAATGGTTCCATTTTTCTTTTGGCAATGTGCTCCATGCTGGTTTACCCAGAATAACATGAGTGCCAGGGCCAGTGTCTTTCCTCCACTGCTGGATGATGAAGTCGAACTGGTGTGTTAACCCCTCGTGGGTCTTCAGGCAGAAAGCTGATTTGTTGCTCAGAGCCTGAAAAAAAACGTGACTTTTCTACTATAACATTATTCTAATTTGTATTTCTTTTTTTTTTTTTCATCCATTGGTTTACTACAGTTCAAATGCATTGAAAATCAACACATTTAGAGATATGTGGCTTTCACGGGAAAGGAAGATGGAAAACCTGTAAGCTGCAAAGTAAGTAAAGCTGCCAGCTGTCACAAATGTGGTGGAGTAAAAAGCACAGTATGTGCCTCTGAGAAGTAGTAAAGGAGAAGTATAAAGCTGCAGAAAATATTCATGTAAGGACAAGTACCTCTAATTTGTACTTACAGTAAGTATGAGTAAAAGTACTGTACACATACATTACTGTATCAATATTCCTTTAAATTGCTTTAGAGTAACTAAACTTACACAGTTGTTCATAGTTGAGCTGAGGCTTCTAAACAGTGGGAATGTTTGCACCTCTGCTGTGATGATATTGAACTAAAAACAAAAACTGGGATGAATACATGAATCTGTTTCTTCACCTTAAACACGTCTTCAGTCTCCTGAGCAGAATTGACAACAATTAAAGTCTTCTGGCCGACATCTGGGTGGAAATCTAATGCACCCAACAGCACAGTGATCTTACTGCTTTCTGCAGAAATAAGAATGGCCTGTAGGGAACGAAAAACATTTCTTTAAACTACAAAAAAACATACTTACCATCAGACCACACAGCTGAACATGCATCCAAAGCATAACTAACTCCATGTTTCGACAATTTATGTACAACTGTCCGGTAACTGACTTCTCGAGAATCAGCATTTGCAAATTTTGAAATAAGGAAAAAAATAAGGTTGTCAATCAATTAAAAATAATTAACAAAGGTTGAGTAATTAATCATGATTAATCACATTTTTTCTTGTGATTGAAACTTGCAATAGTTTCCATTTAAATGTAAAAGTCACAGAATTAATGAGGAATAAATACAAAATAAGTATATTCAAATTTAAATCCTATTGCTTAATAGCATTTTTTTTCTACTTTAAACACAGTCTCTTAATGTGAACGACAGATTTACAATGAAACCATCAAGACCATCACAACTGACTGTCAGCTTGTCAGACATATTTCTGATCT
>JAPQRN010000022.1:17262838-17288434 GCA_037367275.1 Coranthus polyacanthus | reverse complement strand
GTTTAGAGGACAAAAAGTTAATCAAACACTTTTAAGACCTTTATGAATGCAATTTGAGATGTATTTGTTGTCCATACTGACTGTGACATGTGCAGTTCTTATCAAAAATAGAGAGTGAGTGAAAATATCTACTCAGTCATATTGACATCATACCAGCTGCATTTTACATACTAACACCTTTTACTATAGTTTCACTGGCTGTATCTGAATATGTCACAGACACACATGAGAGTGAGAGACAGCAGTGTAGCAAGGTAGCCATCATTTTAAAGGCTAAAATTCAGATTTCTGGATGTTAGACTTTTTAAGGTCTGCAGAATCCCAGGACAATTAAACGTTTCTCCAAAATCCTTGAGAGAAAAAAAGAAAATATAAAAACAAATGAATGAAATGTAAAACAAATCACAATCTATCTGATGAATCCACTTTCCAAACTGTTGTGTGTGTGACTATTGACAAAGACAGTTTTCCAAATAAGGAAGCACCACTCTGTATCATTTTATATGACAGAAAACACAGAAAGTCAAAAGCGCAAGAGTGTACTGGAGAATGTCCTCTCTTTCACAAATCTCTGTCAGCAATGAGTAGATAGTCATTGAGAGTAAATGATTAGAGTCTGTCACCTGGTCCGGAGCAAGAGTAAAGAGCTGGTCCGCCTCATCCAGCACCAAGTGGTACAGACGCAGGAACAAGAAGCAGTGATGGGACAGCAGACGGACCAAACTAAAAGGAGTGGTCACTAACAGCAAGCCTGTTAAAACAAAACCAAACAAGGCACAGATAAAAAAAAAATCATAACTGAAAAAAATGTTAGAAATCAGTTATGCAACAAAAAAAAAAAAAAAGAGACTCACAGTTTTTGGGAATCCTGACATCCTTGGCCTCATCCTTTCCATTTCCCAGGAGCATGAGGACAGGGTGGAGGGTTTGAGTGACCTTGCTATCCTCTAGCAGGTCATAAAGCACCTGGGCTTTCTCCCAGCCCGGACACACCAGCACCACTACAGGCTGTATAGAAATGCATAATCAAGGAGAAATAGATGTAGTTAAACAAGCAAAACAAACTCATTTCCTCAGTGTAATTTCATGAGGAAGCGATGGTAAAACAAAGAAAGTAGTAGACTGGAGACTTGAAATAACCTCAAGTTTTGCAATGATGTACTCACCCCTGTGCTGGAGGTGTGGGAGGTGAAGATGGAATTGAGCAGGATGTGGTTGAGGAGTGGGGGGAGGTAACTGAGTGGACTGTCAGCATTTTGGGAGACAATGAGAGTGTTACATCCTCGAGCCACAGCTGGCCAGCTGTAACAGTCGGCTGGAGACAGACTATAGAACTTTTTCCTTTGCAGCATCTGGAGACAGACAGATCCACATGTGAAAAATGATGTCATTCTGGTGGAGTTTAAACACAAAGAAGGTGAGTTTGAACAGTTAAGTGGAAAAAAGTTAATCTGAGCCACGTTCTTAGTTTCTCCATCATGTAAACTTTCCTCAAAAAAACAATGCCTCCGTTATTTTGCCTTCTCTTTACATTATGTCCAACATTTCATTCAATCAGGTAGCCTCTGATGTATCTGGAGCCCTCAAAACATCTCTTCATCCCACGACATCCACACTGCTAAGGCAGATCCAGAGTACACAAGGATAGCTCTAATGAACACTGTGTTAGGACTGTCATTCAGCTGCAGTTGGCACCAATGACAGCTGGTCACTAGGGGGTGATGGGGCACTACCCTTCTCCAATTATCCGGAGAAGATAGAGTATTTGAAGATGTTGTTAAGCATAAATTACTGCAAAAATAACTCCAAAGTTTACTCACCCTGCACCCTGTAGTCATGTCAACATTTAAACTGTTTTTAATTGCAGTTATTGAACTATATTTCCTGTGTGTGGGGTGTGTGATTTTAGGTCCTTAAACTTTTGTACAGCAAGTGTCCTGATGCCTCACTTTAATTGAAGGCTTCAGATTTGACCACAGATACACTTTATTTGGAATTGGTTAGATTTGTTTGTCCTCATGTGATTGGACAATTTTTCACAGGTTTTCACAGGTTTTCACAGCTTGTTCAAAACTGTAAAATTCACGTTAAGTAGATGATGATGATGATGATGATGCTCTAAAGACCAAAAGATTAGTTCCTTTTATCTGGTTACAGTCCAGTGTCAGTAGGTTACACCTCTGTTTATTCCCCCCTGCTCTTTGTGCTAACATAGGCCTAAACTGTGCTTTGCCAATTTCACTATAATGCTGTTCTTATTTACATTTTTTGCTTCTGTTGTCAAATAACAGTACAAGTATGAAATCGTCCATTGATCACAGCATAAAAAGACTACATGTTAACCAGCCCTCGAAGCCTTTTCAAGCTACTGCACTGTAGTGATATAAGTCTACATTTTATAACTGCAATGTCATATGACAAAATAAGCATATACACATAATGACAGCAGCTGTGCAGGAATTTCGGTTTTATTGAAATTTACTTGAACACAAAGAAAGTTAGAAGTGACAGAAAGTCTTAACCTTTATCTGTCACACAACCCTATCTGACACTGCAGTTTACAGTAGTATTTGCAAAATGCAAACAAAACACTCATTAAAAATGGCAGCCAGAGTTTTAGTATGAAAATGCCTTAAATTGTTAAGAAACTTAAGAGATTCAGACTCAGAGCTCATTCTTGTTTACCCAGCGGAGACTATCACTGATGGGGGCGTCATCCAGACCACTGCAGGGCTCTACTGGGAAGGCAGAGTGCACCAAAACGCCACTATTCTCAGGATGCCTTGTAGGAACAACCTGTAAACAGAAGATGAGATGAGACAAACAAGACAGTGAATCCTCAAGATCGATGTTCAATAACAACAGTGTTTCCAAAAGAAATCCTAATACAGAATGAGGTGAGGATGTTTTTGACTCATTCCAGGATCATTACTACTGCTTGAGATATTTCTGTGTAGATTTAACTTGATGCAGAATATGGGGAACATACCATAACCTCTGCTGAATCTGGATCAGGGTTCAGGGGCTCGGGGTTCAACCACTCTAAAAGCCTGTTGACAGACACAATGGTCAAAATAGTTGCATTAAAAACTCTAATCTTCTGCGCTCTCCAGTGAAAGACAAGAAATAATGGCTTGAATATAATGTACACTGATGTGATCAGCAGGTCCACATAGAATCTGCACACACAGAATTCCACCGAATTTCAACAAAAAGGTACTTTTAGCACATCTCCACCCCCTCAGCATTTGTGTGATGGTTGTGTAACTGTTGATATTGCGAATACTGCTGGAGTTTGATTTTTGACAACACTTTCTAAATAAAAAGGGAATTCAGATTTACTTGACTGCTCATATTAATTAATGAAAAAATAGCCATGTACAGTAACTGAAGATGTGATACATGCATGTGTGAGATGAATCAAGAATTGTCGTGAATTGCATCATCACTGATGGATGAAATGTAATCAAATAATCAAACCAAATCACAAAGCCAGTTAAGATTCACACCAGAAGAGCTAAGGAGGTGCTACTTGGTAACTGAATACGAGGTGGGGGAAACAAGTCTAATTATTTCAGTATTCTCTAAAAACAGTTAAATGGATATTGTCTTGCAAATAATGAGAAAAACCCCAAAAATCTGACTCCTGTGCATTTTCATCCTGTGCCATTGCCAAAAACTGTAAAAAAAAAATAAAATAAATAATAATAATAATAATCTGCAGTCTCTGTTAGGGCCTGCTTTTCAGTTACCTAGCGTCATGCTCACTGATGGTCAGTGAGCATGACGCTAGGTAACTGATACTGGTAGCTGTACTCCAACACTCCTGTCCTGTTATATCATTAATGAACAAGTTGAGATGAAACATCATGAGAAGAAACACTCAGGTTGTTCATCTTACAACATGGGAGTCTTTGCTCACCGGGAGCAGGCCCAGTCCTCCTCACTCCTCCACATGTCCTCTGTTTCTCCTGGTCCTGACTCTTCTGGTGCAGACTCTGCTGGTCTACTGGAAATACTGAAAGGTCACAGACTATCAGCTCAGAATCAGGAAGAATAAATTAAGCTTGAGTGCACCAAGAAAATGAACAGAGACTAGATTATTAACACATTAATAGCTGCTATAAAATACCATATTTCCCCTTGGAGATTAATAAAGCGAGCTCTGTCCATCTTAATCTGTACAAAACATATTTTTACCTTGTTTCTTCATTTGAAAAATATTCAACCTGAGATCTCTCAAGAAGACCTTCACCTTTGTCACCTTTTCTGCTAAAGAAAAGACAAAAATGTTTCTATTAATACAGAAGCAAAAGACTGCAGTTACTCAGCCAATTTTTAAGGTCAATGGAAAAGTATCATGCAGAAGTACAGAAAAGGCCTCAAACCAAAAACCTTCTCACCTCATACTGTGCAGTGTTAGCTCAACTGGATTTACAGGTTGACTGTTTTGTAAAACACTATATTCAGGGTATAATCAGTCAATGTTTACAACTATACAGCACCAAACCCAAAGCAGTTAGTAACAGCCCTAGACTTAGCTGTGGCTAGCTGTAGCTGATGTTCTAAGGACATGTAAGCATCATACACTTTTTGTGATGTGCAGGTTTCCAAGCTTGGAGTGGTCTCATCTGGTCGACAGTCAGTCTTCTCTTCATGCTGATTAATCTGGAATTTAAAAAAAAGAGAATAAGTTCGGAAGCTAGTGATTGAAAGATGCTTGCCACATCACACTACTGTGTAAGAAGCAAGTGAAATATTCTATTACAGCCAAATTTATTCGGTAGATATTTTGAGAACAGACAAAGAGCCCTGTAGTACTTATTTATAAAATCTCTTCCATACAGCTTGTATTGTACTTGTACTCACACTGGGAGCTGTCTGCTGGTAGCTGCTTCCAGGATTCAGAAACTTCAGGAACCTTTGGGAGATGCAAAGTGCTTTGTCAGTATTAACCAGTCAGATTTTTTATTTTAAATGAAGACTTCTGGTATAAGCTAACCACACAGGAGATTGAACATGTGAGCAAAAAAGGCAATAACCTGAACAGACTGAGGTTTTTTGTCAGAGCTGCAGCCAGAGAGGAGTCTGTGTCTTCCGCTGAGTCACTGAAACATCATAAAAACAGGTGATGTTACTTTGAAAAACAGACAATATTCTTCCTAAAACAGCTGTACACCATGGCTCACGCAAACAGTCTTCAGTGATGTGAACATTGTAAGCACCACTCTCAGCTGAAGAGACGCAGTAGTCAACTCCACTCCATTTTGCTCTGCTTCCTCTAAAGTGGAACAGTTTTACCACTCCATACAGTCAGGACTGTTTGGTCATTTAAATACCTAGTTACACCACAAGTATTTTTACTTTTCTTATTTGAAGTAATACAGGTTATGTGCCCAGACATCCAATTAATATGCAACAGACTCTACATTGTCTTCACTAAATCATCAAATCTGATAATCTAGCCTGACATAGAAATCAAACTTGGGCAAACAAAAGGAATCTAGATACAGTCCAGCAAATAGTGACCCTGCAAGATTCCAGGTCTCTGGAAAATCTTCTAGTCTGTGACACATTGTCTTTAGATGAGAGAGTGTGTCAGACTTTTTGTCAAAGTTCTGGACTATGGTAAGTATCTGTTGTTTCTGTTCACATTAAACTGCTGGACTGATCTAAATGTGTGCTCACGTCTCTAAACTGCCGTTTGACTGGCCGCCAGGAGATATCGGTCCTTCTGTGACCTCTGGCCTGTTGCCACCATTGGAGATCATCACTTCATCTTGTTGGTTCTAGAGTAACAAAGAGGTCAGAGGTCAAGGGGTGGTGATATATTTTCGAGTCCTGATGGCAATGCTGAGCAGAGCTACTGACCTGAAGTGTACTGAGCGTTGTCAGCCAATTACAGTCTCCTGCTGCAGCCAGAGTCTGCGATATCGCTGAAGAAGAAAACAATTTTAGGTTAAGAACAAACTTAACTTAAACAGGTAGTCCTCTATATATTTACCAGGAGGTGGTTGGGTTTGTGTCGTCGGCTTGTCAAGCAACCAATTACATGCTTCTGCTGTAGCCAGAGTCTGTGACATCACTGAAGAAGAAAACAATTTGAGGTCAAGAACAAACTTTGAATGTACAACAACCTCCTTGAACAGGAAGTTTATGTGTTTACCAGGGTGTGGTTGGGTCCGTGTTGTCTGCTTATTTGCTGTCATGCAGACAGTCTTGGCTAACATGCTGGAAGACAACATGACTGGACTTTGGTCCTCCTCATCCGTCACGCTAATGTCAGCAGACTCTCCGCAGTAATATGCAAACTTTTTGGCCACCAGATCGTCATTCACACAGATCTGGAATTCAATAGAATTATGGATATCACTTTCTGACCATTGCAAAAGCTTCTATAAAAACTGCACAAAGAATAGTGGTAACAGTAGTTGCCACAAGAAAACAATAACAGTTAACACCAACCAAACACTGTCCAGTAAAATCTGGTGTTATCAACAGTATTATGATGAAAATGCTCATCTTTTATGCAAGGCTTCATAATTTACATCAAAGCAGAAACCCTGTACTGCATCTCTACCCCCTGGTTTCCACCAGGGACAGCTGCGTCACAGTCACTCTACACAATGCTTGTGTGCCCACCAGAAGCACTGATGCATGTGTCAAAAGCGTCAAAGGATGACTCAGCACTTCATTTTGCAAAAAATATCTGTTGAACCTATTTTTGATGGAGGCTGCTTCGAGCAGCACAGAGCAGATGAAATGGACAGGAAACAGATACACAACAGGCCCAGAGAATCTGGTTGATTTTCAAAATAAAACACCCCATGGTGACTACCTATCATACACTCATTCACTATATCAATGTCAATAACGAACACATCTTATCTTAATTAATAACTTAGCCACAAATTGATCCATGTTATTCATAACTCCACTTGACTATATGAACTTTGTCTGGAAGCTACAGCATGACAGACAAAAAGGAACCATTTAACTACATAGCCTAATTTATCTTTGGTGGAAGCACAAAAACCAATTAAAAATGACCAAATCAGGACAGACACATCGCATCACTTCTGAAAGACTCCCAGTGTTGCAAAAAAGCACAGCAGAAGACAGAATTCAACCACAACGGAGCGGTAATGTGGCGCAGCTGCTCTTGATCAAATCCAGGGGTAACTGTTTTCTCTGTGAAGCTCTGTGATGATTATCAACATTACAGCTTTTTTTTCGAAATGATTATGACTTCCTGTGTCCTTCACTAAGATGTCAAAAATTCACCTTTATGTTCCCAACCATCAGGTAGAGATGAATAGCAGTAGACTCTGCCTCAGATTCAAGGAACACTGCCTCCGTCTGAGTTGACACTTTGAGATGGAGGGGAAAAAATATACACACAGAAGAAACAAACAAACACATAAACAGGAGGTTGTTGTGAGTGCAAAATGGTTTCAAATCTAGGCCACAAACCATTATTTCAGTTGCTAATCAAAATATGAAAACTGAAACTCTCTCACACTGCCAAGGACAGGATTTTTGCCTCAATTTCTGACTGCTTTAATTTATGTTTTGTTTTTGTAATGTTTACATACTGAGGTGCATCACACAGGTACTGGCATTGATTGTTGTACTCTGATATTTGAAAGGACTTCCTAAATAAGAGACAGTTCACATTTATCTGACTGCTAGCATTAATTGATGAAAAAGTAGCCTATGCAGTGATGAAGAAAACTGAGGATGCTAGTCATTGATGGATCAAGAATATATTTGACAGGTGAATCTTCAGCATTAAGAATTGTGAAGCCAGTAAAGATTCATACCTCTAGTTGAACTTCCATCATTCCTTACCAGTACACGCAGTACTACAAAGGTTTGTTTAGATCATGTTTTAACACTGCTCACCTTGCAGCAGGCTGTGTAGGTAGAGTGTAGCAGAACTGTCCCACTGACTGGATGGACTGCAGAAGAAAAGACTAAAATATAAATCTACACAATCACAGCAGATAATTAGAAAAAGGCCAAAACAAACAAGTAGGTGAAGAAGGTAGGTGATGCTTCAGAGATTTGAGGGCAAAAAAAAAAATCAGTACATTTTGCTCCAAATTTTGCAAAAATTTGTACCTTTTTGTAAATTTGTAAAGTTTGATACTTGAGAAAGTTTAAAGTTTTTTACTGTATCTACTGCGATAGATATATGTAAAATCTAACAGATTTTACACTTCTACCAACATTTCAGTAGTGAATAGTGAGCTTGGCTTACATCAGTTTTGCCTTCTCTTCATGGACAGACACCTGGAGGGTTGTTGGTTTGATTCCTGACAGGTGGAACCTCCTCACCCAGAAAGGCAGCTGGAGGAAGTTCTCCATTGCCACTCGGATCCTGAACACACAGGAGAAGGTAAAAATCCAACAGTCCAGACACACAGTTACAAAAATAAACATGCCTGAAAATAACCAGATGTAGCAGCTCCCACTGCACACTCTTTAACCAATCTTGGTTGTATTCAGGGTGTCTACAGGTGTCAGAACCTTACATCTGATGCTTATCAAGCTTACCTTTTCAAGTTAATTTTAAATCAAATTTAAAACTGAATTTTGGGCAAATCATCTTTTTCTCATTCAAGCTTTCTGAGGATATACAGAGGTGTATTCATGGGATGGGACTTCACTACAGATAAAATATGCATGGCAGTCAGTGGTGTGAGACAAATAATATTTTGATCCTGTTTGAATTATGTCATCAATTACACATATGCAAGTTAAGAAAGTCATAGTTTGTCATTAAGACAATAAAGTATCATGCTCAGTGGACTGCATCTCTTGTGTAACGAGAGGCTCATCACCACAACCAAAAGAACAGTTACCTTGAGACATTTCACCTCAATCTTTGAGAAAGTATTAAAAAAATTAAGAGATTAAATTATATAAAATGTTCGTGGTAATTAAGACCTCAAAAATTTCAGTTATTTAATGACTTTTAAGGCCTAGCTAATATTTGAATTTCTGAGATTTTAAGACTTTTTGTCGACCTGCAGACACCCTGTTATAGCCAAAGTCAAACAGCAGTGTTGTGGTCTTACTGGTCTGAGGAGGCAACGAGACGTTCTCCGTGGTCAACCAGGAAGCAGCGAGCCTGGCAGGACACCGAGTCCATAATGACTGACTCGATCGTTGCCCGACACCACAACTTCTTCAGAGACCAGAACACCACACACACCTGAAAGGACATACAAAAACATCCAATACACACATCCAGACCACGTGCGATATTACTGAGGTGCCAAAAGTAAGCGTCGTCACCCTGGATCAGGAGCATAAACATAGTTTGAGGTGTTTCCTCACCTGCCCTTGCTCTAACGACGTGGGCTTTAGCTGGTGCGGATCCCGGGTGACATCGTGGTAATAAAGGTTCATCTGGGTCATCAAACTGTCATACTGCTCCCTGGTCTGGGCTTCGCCTCCGGGACCTCCAACAACTCGACCCAAGAGGCAGGATGGGCTATGCACCTACGAGGCCATAAGGCCAGAGGAGCAAATCCAACGCTTTTAATTAATTACCGGCTCACGGCAATATATTTAGCTAACCAGCAGCATGAGCTAAACGCTAAACAATTAGCTAGCTAACGTTGGTCAGTGAACAACATACTTAACGTTAGCTAACATACCTTCAAAATCGATATTTTGAACATCCTCCGGGTTGCTTCACACTACTGCAACAACACACAAGAAGGTAAGTCAATTATCTCCGTTCGTATCGATAAAACTACAAAAAAAATGTCACCTAAAACTGACGCCATCTGCTCCTTAGTCACTAACTGACCTAATGGTAACCGGTCCCAGCCTTACGTAAAATTACACTAGTTAACTAACAACAAACTAAATCAGTTAAAGCAACAACTGTTCACTACGAATATTTGGGGGGGTTATTTCCAGCAACAAAAAAAAGAGTAGATAATTAAACGAACCTCCCTCCCAGGTTGTAACTTACGCGCGCCACGGCCGTCTAATTAAAACTGGATTCAATATGGCGCGTGTTCTGTTTTTTTACTCAAAGATGGCGGCCGTGCTTTTTACAAATTCAATTCATGTATTTTTATTTAATGATAATACAAAGGATATGCAAACACTTGGCATACAATTAATAATAGGAAAACCGAGAAAGAGGTTACATGGATATTTAAATTAAAAAGAGCTTTAGGGCATTGCGGATAACCAGACCACAAGTCCTAATGGCTTTCTCACTTGTGAGTCCTTGAAGCGTGTCAAAGTCAAGTTTAATTTCTTCTTGAACTGAAGAATACTGGATTTCCTTTCAGGCCATTTGCATTTATGGATATAAAACGTGTCATATAAAATAAGATTTAAAGTAAAAGCATGACTTCTGTCCATGTTAATGACATTTAGTTTGTATGTATGTATATTTAATTAAAGCATTTAAGAGTGCAAGCTGCTGGAGATCTGTATAAATTAAATATTAATATATCATATAATAGTTCTGTTATGTTATAATAGTTATAAGAAATTAAGTTAACATAATAACTCAACTTGTCATATATATTATATAATAGTTAAAGTAATCTATCTAAAATCATCAAGTAAAGAATTGTCTGGAAAACGAAGAAAGAAACATTGCTATAATGTAGTACCTCCCAGAGGCAAAACAGTTCAAACAGTTCATATCCTGGATGAGTACTGTCCTTTATTATATTTCTGGCCCTGTCAAGACACCGTGAGCTGGAGAAGTCCTCCAGAAAAGGCAGGGGACAGCCGATGATTCTTTCTGCTGTCTTCATAACCTTCTGGAGGACCTTCTGGTCTGCAGCTGAGCAGCCAGCATACCACACTATGATGTAGTATGCCAGCATGTTCTCAGTGGTGGAGTGGTAGAAGGTCACCAGCACATTCTACATTCTCCTTCAGAAGAATGTAGAAGTGAATGTAGAATTTTTCTTTACCACTATTAACAAAATTCAGAAACATAATTTCTATGTAGGCTATTTTTAGAAAGTGGTATATAAATGAAGAATTATGAATAATAAGTATAAATGAATTATATAGTTTTAATATAAGATACATTTCATGAACAGCATTGTTGACAAAATATATACATATATTGACTTATATGTATTGGGATACTAAATGGGTTTAAGAATTCAGTGTAATTGATCTTTCTTTGTTGGCAACAACATATTGTTTTTAACCAATTTGGTCACAGATTGACACTGAATTTTATATTTTTGTTATTCCATACCAAATGTTTGTGGAGGAAAATATGTTTAAATAAGAAGCCAGTGTTTTAGTCTTTCTACATCATTTTTGCTGTTTTCATCCTTTTTTACTCTGTTTTCACCTTTTTATGTTGTTTTTGTCAAAACTCTTGGTGATGACAAAAAACTATGAAACATTAGCCTACTATTATAATTTCTCCTTGGGTCCTTCTTTGACTTTGACTAAAAAGAAATCTCGTTAGTTGTCGGGTGCATTTCCCCTCCCGTCCTCCAGGGGGCACCTTGGAAACGTTCTACTCTGCACCACACCGAGTCCAGAAAAGAGGAAGAGATTTGGACGTTTCGGAGGCAAAACAAAACAGCGGTTATGTTACTCTACTGCATGGATGCACTCGCTTTTCTCATGAAGCCGTTTAAGTTATATCTTTTTAACCCCATCTAGGCGGTGAAACAGCTCTATGTTTACCTTTATGGAGAGCAAAGCGCCTGTTTTGATAAATGCCGTTCCTCCATATGGACATGTTATTGCCAGCGAGAAGTGGAGAAACTCATCACTTATACAGAACTTAAAGGGTAAATGATATTTTAAACAGTTCACAGCCTGCCTCTAGCATGTAGCTTTAGCAAGCCTTGATGCCGTTCTTTTGTAAATAGAGAACACTAGTAAACACCAAACCTCTTTTTAAAAATGTTGATATGAGAAAAAAACACTTCTGGCAAACGATAACTCACTTTTTAAGTTGTTTTAGCTTCAGTGTCATCAGCTAAACTGGCTTAATCATGTCAAAACAAAAATATTTCAGCAGAGAGAAACTGTCTATTTATGGGAATAAGTGCAGTTTAGTGGATTGTAATTAATGCCAACATAGTGACGCATCTTAGTTAGCTTATAGTTTATTTTAGAAATTATGATTTGAATGTTTGGTGAGTTTTGTGTTGTTGAAATGATGCAGTACTTTGTCTTTTCTAACAACATATTTGTATTTGTATTAATATTTTTATTTTGTGCTTATCTGTTTGTTTGGTTCAGTACTGAGGTTTGTGGTAGTGGGTGGGACTGGGTGAGCAAGTCAGTGTATTTGTGTAGTTGCAGTATTTGTTATGCATTGCTGCTTTGTATGTGTTTTATATGTTCTAAGTACTTGTGTTTTAGGACCTCCTCGAAAATGAGAGGCAGGCACCAACAAAAAGCATGAAAGTACTTTATGATTGATAATTTTTTAATGATAAACATTTTTCTGTCTTCTTAGGTGGAGGAGTGAAAATCATCTTTGAAAATGAGCTCGGTGTGTCAGATTTTCACCTGCCCAACAAAAGCTGCATCCTTTATGTTTCTGAGTGTGACATTATAGCAGGAAACAGCTACAAAAGGAAACTGGTTCGCTACAGGAATGTGAGTCTAATGAACCAGGTGCCTGACAAACTAGTTTTCCTAAAAGCTTCTTTGTGCTTTAGTGTCTGAAATGAACTGTTTGCGTCTTGCTTTGTAGGCTGGCAGCAGTTTCCAGGAGCTAGTGCTGGTGGAGAACACCCGACTCAGTGAGCAGTACTTTTCTGCTGTGCAGAAATTTGTGGTGTTCGACCTCGGCTTGACACTTCTTCCAGTCAGTGGACAGACTGAGGCCTCACAGCTCATCACTCAAATGGTAAGTAATGGAGAAAATGCATAAGACCTGCAGTGAATAGCAGTTTGATTTTCTGATATTGCAATGGGCATTGAGTTACTTTGAATGTAAATCAATGCCCAGGATGGGGTTCATCAAGTTGCCATTTTCTGAAATGACTCGACTCTTCTGTTGTCAATGGGGTGGGCGGATAAATGTGTATTAATAAGTCTGGTGAAACATTGTGTTTTGTTTTAATCTTGCTCTGCACAGCACTTTGGGTTGCTTTTTGTATGAAAGATGCATTATGAATAAAGTTGAGTTGAGCTAATTTAATTATTCAAATGAATCAAGGAAAACTTGATTTGATAGAATTGGTCAAAATCGGTCACATTTGAATGCATAACTACACAGCCTTGTAGCAGTAGACTCCAGTGTCTGACGTGGATATCCTAACTTGCTTTGGTCGTCTGCAGGTTCATGGAGAGAGCAGAGAGAACCCCTTCAGGAGGAGGAGTTCATCTCGCCTCTTAGACCCGTTGGTCCTGGCTCTGGTCCAGCAGGTCCCTGGAGTGGGCAGGGTCAAAGCTCTGACCCTGCTTCAGCACTTCTCAAGCATCCACCAGCTCTGTAGTGCCACCCACGCTGAGCTGGAGCCCATCGTGGGTCAGGCCGCCGCTCAGCAAATCCACAGCTTTTTCCACAAACCCACTTAAGCTGGAAACTGAAGATGCCCAATTCTAGGTCTCTTTTATTTTACTAGGGACCATTTCACATCAATAAGTACATTTTACCCTATGATTAAACCTACTAAAAGCGATTTCATGAAGGCAAACATTGTTATTCTTATAAATGTGACTTTATTTAAAAGTAAGATTTGGTCAGTAAACTTTTTGTTAAAATAATAATCCATGTGTCAGAAGTCACAATGGCATTTTGCATTTAATTATTAATCTCAGCAGTAGGTTTGGGGGCTCCATACTGTATGTTGTGCAGAAAGAATGCCTTATCCAAGACTTTTCTATTATGGTTTTTGTATTGAGCCAATTTGAATGGGGATGCCTTGGACTCCAGTGAAGTCTATTTACTTACAAGTAAGAGCACAGTTTAACACCTGCTTTTTCCCTTGGCTAAGATTTATATGAATGTAAATGCAGTGCTTCCGTCTGTTCACTGACAGCCTTTTACCTAAGTGAGGATTTGAACTTTAACTTGTAGTGGAGTATTTCACGGTGTGGCATTAGTAGTTTTACTACAATTAAAGCTCTGAGTACTTGCCAAACAGTTTGTCTTTAGCGTTTTTGCTTATTCATTATTAACAAAAGTTTTTTAATGAAAGAGTCTATGATGAATCTGTATATAGTTCTCATATTATTTAAACTTTTTTATGCCAGCTGTGTTTTACATTTGCAGATTTTTTTTAATATATATCTTATGACTTCAAACATTAAGTCGCCCTCAGAATATTTGAACTCATATGTGAAGCTCTGGAAAAGGTAAGAGCAGCCACGCGGTTCCTCCCGGTGTCCTTGAACGCCTCATGGTGGGTCCTGGGTATTTAACATTCTACCCTGGACAGCGGCAGGTTGTTGCGCAAGCGCAGCCCATTCAGTCTGCATGAATACGGAGTGAGGAGAGGACAGGAGCACTGGGAGTACTGGGACTTGGAGGACACAGTGGACTGGACGGACCGGACCGGACCCGGGAAGGCGGCGGACATGGATGGACAGAACGGCAGCAACAGCATCTGCTCCCGGCCGCACGGCGCCGTGCCGGACGGGAAGAAGAAGAAGAAGAAAATCCCCGACAGAGTGACTCTGAAGAAGGAGATCGGGCTGCTGAGCGCCTGCACCATCATCATAGGTGAGGCAGGAAAACAAGAGAGCTGCCACTTAGGATCAGTTCTGCCTTTATCACTGCAGAACTTTTTAAAAGCCTCTCCTAGTGTCGTTTGACTTTTCGTTTCACAGGCTCCTGCAGGACTGATACATTACAAATAAGTGTAAAAGTAGGACTACTTGAATGTCCTCCAGAGTATTAAGAAATCTGATTAAACCAAAGAGAGCTTAATACAAGACACCCACAGTTTAGCAAATGAGGGGACTCCATGTTTGTTTTCATGTGGGTTCAGATCAAACTGAGTTGTAGTGCTTACGTGGCTGAAGTATATTAAGTGTAGAAGCTGGTCAAGCAGAATGACATTGTCTGGTGGAGCAGAAAGAACAGCGGGGACCTTAAACACACCTAAGCAGCGTAAATATGAGCATCCAAGCTGGATGGAGGGGGAGGCCTGCGGGGAGTCAGGCTGCATGCAGTGGGCCGGCTGAACTCATATCAATAGAAGTATTAATATCAGTGATGGAAGACAGAAGACAGGCAGGGCCGGTCCAAGCTGATATGGGGCCCTGAGCAGAATTGGATTGGGGGGGGGGCATACTACTGGCTATTGTCAGTCAAACACAGACAGCTCAATGTATTGCAACATTACTTTTTCCATTGACACAGAGGAGATGACTGTAGGCCAATGTTAGTCCGTTTTAGTGCTTGGCCAAAAGAGTATATGACGATCTTTTGAGGCAGAATCACGATACACGATCTAAATCACAGTGTTTCTCACATGTTCTAAAATGTAGGCTTGTTACAACCAAACTCTAGTTTTCCTGAGGTTGGCGGAGGGCTCTGGTTGTGGCGTGACGGCTTATTGTTGTTGTTATTTGACTAAAACCTTCTGGACTGATATTATTGAAATATTTTTACAATAGCTTGGATAATCCGCATCTTCCTAGCTGTACATCTGTGACAGCTGGAGAATTTACTGAAATTCTTTGCTGTCTAAAGTCATCATTTCGTCGGTCATTGTTTCTTCAGCAGCAGCAAAACAACACCTTACTGAACACTTTCAGGACAGACGGACACTAGCCGAGCAACATTAATGCGACAAACAACCCATAATGTAAATCTGTTCTTCAGAGTTTGAAACATCATGAGGCTGTTTCTCCACTTCACGTCTGTTTTATCTTGTTACATCTTTTACGTTTTTTTGTTCTCATTATGTTTGTCCCATGTGATATTCACTGATAGATACAGCAAGGGATCCTCTTTTTTTCAGTTTTTTAAGCTAAATAAACTCTCTAAAAACCCTCTTGGATTAGCAGGAAAATGCATTGTCACAACGCTGAAAACAGGCTGTTTTTCTGATAAAAACTTGACTTTTTAGAGACGCGTGGTTCTCAAAGGACAGATAAACGATGGTCTTATAGAATATCAATTCCCCACAGGAAATATTATTTGGGTCGTCAAAATTCAAGCAATTCAAACCCTTCCTGAATATGGTGCATTACTGTAGATTTGACTGCCTAACAGTTTAAATCAGTTTAAAATGAACTCCACCTTTAACCGTACAGCAGTAAAATGTAACATACACATGAATGCAGCAGTAAAATAAATCCAAAAGTATCATATATATTAGTAAAACACTGACAGCCATCATTTTACTGCACAATGGCTACTTTTACTTCTCATACAAAGTGCATGCTGGTAATATTTATCTGCTTATTACTTAGGTTTTGGATGCAGAACTTCCTTGTCGTGGTGTATTTTCACTCCGTGGTATTAGTGCTTCTACTTAAGCAAAGGAACTGAATACATCTTCCACCACTGGCAACTAAAGCTGGCAGGTTGACGTAGTTAAGTAAAAAGATCAACATTTCCATCTGAAATGTATTGTAGCAGATACAAATAACAGAAAATCTAAAGTACGTTGCGCCGCTGTGAATGACACAGTGACCCAAACGCAGGTCTTCCAGTCTTGCTCTGTGTTTTTGTTAAAGTTCTGGCTGACTGAATCTTTGCTCGGGGGGGGGGGGGCATTATTGTAAAAATCCTCCTCCAGAACAGGAGAAAGGTCCTGTGTGCAGAATGCTGAAGCACCTTTCCATTCACAGAGAAACAAAAAACAGAAAAAAAGAAACAGAGAACGGGCTGGCTGCTCAGCACACTGGACCTGGCTCGGCATCAGGAGTTGTGAGATTAGACTGAGCAGAGCTTTTCCGCAGACTCTGGAGCAGCATGTTCTATCCTGCTTGTCACTTTTCGGGAGCTGAAGGAGTAAACGGATGCAGAAGGTGAGTCGGTCACTTCCCACCTCTGCAGCCCGGAGTGGATAATTTATGTCTGGTTATGTAATGGCTGTCTGTGCCACTTGGCTGCCTTCTGCCGTGCTACTGGTAGCGCTGTCGTCTGAATGTGTCGGATCTGCTGGTACTCTACACTGCATACTGAGGCTCTGGGCAGGAGGGATTGTCCCGAGCTGAGTGATGGCCTTTACCTCCTTCTCTAACTCACTCTGTGATAGAGCTCTTTGTGTTTTAATGCCCTCTGTATAAACTCAGAGGGGAAAAGTGGTGAATGGTGTGACTAGGGTTGCTCAAGAGTCTTAATGGGTCACTGGTGTTTTTATGGTGCAGTGGTAGAAATGTTGTGGATGCTCTAAACCATGTGAAAACCTTTACAAACAAGTCACATGTCTAAAGCATGTGTGAAGTGTGGACATGTTCTGGTTTCCATATGTAAACATGCAGTGAAGAAGTAAGTTACTAACATCCTTGTAAAAATGCTAATAACACACTGTGGAAATGAAAAATTACAAGTAAAAGGTCTGTATTCAAACCATTAAGTGAGTAAGCAGTAAAATGTACTTAAAGTATGAAAAGTCAGAGCAGTCAGAGCAGATGTTTGGTCGTCAAAGCAGATAGACCAAACATCTGTCAGTGTTTTACTATTGGTATTTGATGTAGTATACGATGATGTGTTCTTTGCACTTTTACAGTTTTCCTAAAATTAGACTTAAAGCATCACATATCACATTTCTTACAGTATCGCAGTGCACGGCAATATATTGAATCGCAACCCCTGAATTATCACATGTATTGTATCGCCAGATTGTTGCCAATGCACAGCCCTAACCTGAATCTGCATATCCCATAGCAGCTGTTCACCAATACAAAATGTTTCATATTTTAAATGCTATTTGATCAAACAAACCACATCTGGAAGTGATGTTTACACATTTTAAAGCAACGATGTGTGTTTGGTCGGTATATTTTTTCAGGGTTCCCACAGATTCTTATAAAGTCTTCGTTAATTTAAAAACAAATCTCTCAGAAGTCTTGAAAATGCTAAGACATAGGTAGGTATAGAGGTATAGAGGTAGATATAGAAATTGGATTGTTAGGAATTGCATTTTAAAATCTCGGCATGATTGGTTACATCTGTTTTTTTTAAATAATTGGCCGAATGTCTCTTGCATTAACATCATGCCAGGATCAGGATAGCGGAACAAATTTAACAGTAACTCTAGCTTGTTTCTGCTTTAACACAACAACAGAAACTTCACTTGTTTTTACAAAGGGTCAAGGAGGTTCCATTTGAAATAATGTAATAACCCTCAGTAATTGACGTTTTTTTACTTTAGATTTGTTCATTGTAAACTCTGTTTTCATTTCAATTTCAATTTCTTTCTGAGTGGCATTGAAAAATTCTTTAAAAAAGTCTTAAATCTGACTTGCCTTGAGCTGTAGGATCCGTGATTTTATTCCTTCTTTCTTCTCTCTGCAGGAAACATCATCGGCTCTGGGATCTTTATCTCTCCTAAAGGCGTCCTGGAGCACTCGGGCTCGGTGGGTCTGGCGTTAGTGGTCTGGGTCCTGGGAGGCTGCATCGCTGCCCTGGGATCCCTCTGCTATGCTGAACTGGGCGTCACCATCCCCAAATCTGGAGGAGATTATTCCTATGTTACAGAGATATTCGGGGGTCTGATGGGGTGAGTGAAGACTCTCCACTACTGGCTGTTTTTCACCACGTGGAACTATTGTTCAAGGACTTTACTTTCTAATCTGTCATTCAAAAGTTCCCCACGTGATTTGAATTTTTTGCTCATATGTTACTTGTATATGTGATTCAGTTATGATTTCTACCACTTCATTATGCGGTCCTAAGTCAGAGACCTGATTTTTTTACATTGCATCCTCAGTCTGAGCACTCATATTGGAATTCATGCAACTTTCGCAAACTCCAGATCAAAGCCACCCAATTCAGGGCCCACGGCACTGTTCTCCATGTTTACTTCTGTATGACTTTGTGCTGCACATGGCATCTTTGTTATAGTTCTAAACTGGATGCTGTCCTTCTTGTCCTCCAGCTTTCTCCTCTTGTGGAGCGCCGTCCTCATCATGTACCCAACCACACTGGCTGTCATCGCCCTCACCTTCTCCAGCTACGTCCTGCAGCCTGTTTTCCCAAACTGTGTTCCTCCTTACATGGCAACACGGATGCTGTCTGCCACTTGTCTCTGTAAGTAACATCCACAACATTCATACTTTTTACATTTCTATTATTCAGCAGGGCTCAGATTTTCCCCCCACATGCAGGCAAATGTGATTAAGATGTCATTCGAGAGGAGAGGATGGCTGAGTAAAAAAACAAAATCCTGTTTAAAAGCTATGGAAGGGGCACACTGTGTTTCCTGACTGTCTCTCTTGTGTATATCTACTAATGCATAAAAAAGAAACTATGGAAGCAGAGAATGGCCAACGCTTTTGTCACGTTTCTCATTTTAGTTACCTTGAGATAACAAAGCTAATTTTCCTGTGATAACAAAAGTTCTTATTTTCAACCTTTTGTTTTCCTGTGATAACAGATTTAATATGTGTTATCTTGAGATAACAAAATAATTAACTTGTGAACTCTAATTTTTTAATGTTTTAATGACATTAAAAAATAATTGCGCGGCCGTCCTCAGCTTCCGTACAAAGCTAAAACAGCTCTCCTACTATAATTTTGATGTGACTTGGATGGGTCATGCATCCTACTGCAGTGCTGACTAGGCTGAGGTGTTTGTGCATCATTCATAAAGGCTATCATGTTTTTTTGCGGTTGCCCTGCTGCTTTCCTCTGTAGTAATTCCGCCGTCACTCATGTCTCTCCTACTGCTGATGACAATCAATAGACAACAGACGCTTTCCTTTGGCACAGAGGCAGTGGTCACATGTAACATTTCTGTTATGTAACTCCAGTTCTTTAAAACCTTTTGTAGAGCTGTAGTAAAAAATGCATGGCATCCCTGGAGGCAGGAGGAGAGCAGGGCTAGGACACGGGATGAGGAGGAATGTTTGGTTTGTGTTGTCTGGAAAACAAAAGCTGGTCATGAATACGTCTCTAGTACACAGTAATAGACCTAGTTGATAAAGCTGCTAGATGGAGAAACTTCTTCTTCTTCTTCTTCTTGGTTTCATGGCACCTGGCTTTGTTTAAGTTGCATTACTCCTTGTTGTGGACTTAGAAGGTCAGTGCGTGATACTTCCATAATTCCATAATTACCTTTACTAGTGGCCTGAGAGGAAACAAGACTTCTGCACCTCCTCTTGACTCTGTTTACAGGCTATAGAAAATCTACCTCATGACAGAAGATTTTGAGAGATTTTGGCAGATCATAGGTGTTTTCAGAGAGGTAGAGAGGTTAAATATGTGACTGAGAGCTTTAAAGCTGTTAAGACGCTACTGCTCTACTCTGTGGCGCGTTGCAGAAGCAACATGGCAGCTCCCATAACCTTGATATTTTGGCTTCGTTTTTCCGTAACGACATGAAACGGCATCGGGTCATCTGTCTTTATGTGTAGTCGTTTCATTTTGACAAAGAGGAGACAGCTGCAGAAGGAAGGTGTGTATTTACACAAACTACTCTTTTTTTCCTCTGATTTCCACCTCCTGCATTTTCATTTGTCCAGTGTTGTCCAGTTCTATTACAGTCTTATAATTAGTCCAGTTGCTTTCAACGGAACATCCTTTTTGCAGGTCGTTAGTGGTATTTGACACTTGAGAGAAGCTGCATCTTCTCCACCCCCAATTTAGTGTGGTTTCAGCGCCTTCAGTGGACATGCCCTCAGTATGCCGGTATAACTCTGTATACCGTTTTACTTCTCATACAGGCTTCTGTGAAAGAACTACAAAAAATAGAAAAGTACAGTACAGAAGTTTGTCAATACAATATGTTTCTGTAAGCTCACTGAAACTAAAATAATACAGTAATACATTATGATGCTTTTTTCGATGCAAACTGGGGTTATGACGTGATCGGAAAGCAGCAGAGAGCGTCTTCACGTCTCACAAATGTAGGTATTTGCATAAAAGGTGTATTCCATTAAAAAGGAAATGCTGCCTGAGGACTGATGGTACAGACTTACTGTGACAGGCCAAAGCAGACTTCATTCATAGAGGACCTTGGTGTACAGCCCTGAGGGGACATTTCATTACCCACTGTGGACCTGTCAGGCTGCCTAATTGCTTTGGTGTCTTGCCTGAGAGTACCTGCACTTACTCTCATTAATCCACACTGCCTCATTGTCTGATGAAATAGTGTCCTGGCGACGAGGTGAAACGGTGGGACTTCAGCGTGTGATTCCTCGCCTCTGACGCCATCATTCACACTTGTTTTTGGCGCTGGATGCTCAAACGTGAGCACTGCCCGGCCTCCTTTAAGGGGTGGAGGGGGGGACCTCGCCACGTTTTGTTTGCCCCTCGCAACGGAAGTGTTTTGTTTTGTTGGGCTGACAGCTCCGCTTTGTTTTGGAGAGCGAGGCCACCATGAGAGAGAGCGGGGCAGAGCTGGTGACAATGATGGACGAGCTGAAACAATCACACCCTCCTTCGCTCGCCCGTTTCCCACATTCCTGCCTCCCATGGCAATCGGCTGCCGCGGCCGAGTCCCTCCTGGAAGGATGGAGCCACGTGGGTGGATGGATGATAATGAGATCTTCAGTATCTTACTTCAGAACATTTCATTCCATACTATAAACTCACCTAGGCCCTCCCAGTTCATGTCATAGTTCAAACACCTATCTATGAAGTAAAATCACTGAAAGTAATATGACAGCCAGTGAAAAGTATGAAAAAAGGGGTTATTTTCAAAAATGTAGTAAACGATGATGACATTTTTATACATCTGCTATATTTAGTAACATCTGTGGCCATAAAAATGTTATGCAGGACCAAATAACTTCTAGGTATGACAGAACTATATTAATACTACACAGAATCAAAATTGTTTGCAAGAAAAGAAAACTAGTGGAGAGCTGCGAAATGAGAGCTGCAAATTATCCTTAGTGTTTTTTGAATATTCACTAAAAAGTTCAACCCACTCCAGTGTGAAATAAGTGATCCGTGAGGCTCAGAACACACATACTAAAGATGACAATCTCCAAAAAAACTAACTAAAAAACTTTTTGGATCAGAGCTGTGGGATTTTGCAAGGTCCCATGAATTTAATGGAAGTTTTCACATGAATTTGTTCCAAGAAAATCCACAACATTAGCTGGGAGGTCCTGTGAAGTGACATCAAATGGCCCATAATGTCTTGTTCCTGTTTAGATAAATAATATTTTTTGTGGTGATTAATGCGTAGATGTTCTTTTGTGCTCAGTGCTGCTGACCTGGGTGAACTGCTCCAGTGTTCGTATGGCCACCAGGATCCAGGACATCTTCACTGTGGGGAAGCTCATGGCTCTGGGTCTCATCATCGTGGTTGGCCTGGTTCAGATCTTCAATGGTAACTCTCGCAGCCTGTGGCCTAAAGCTTTCCTAAAGTTCTGCACCATGTGTAACCAGTGCATTGTGACACAGCGTGACGTCTATGGAGGTGATCTGGAGGTTTTTTCTAACAGTGAAACACGATAAGAAAGCAGCTCAAAGTAAATGACTGCCTGCTCCAGCTCCTCTCCTTTAGGGGCATCATATTTAGATGCTCGTCAGGTACCACTTTCCAAAAAGCACTGAGATTTCTGCCATGTTCTGCATCATTTATGGCAGTGCTAGGAAAATTATTTATTTTACTGACATTTTAGATATGTTTCCAGTGAGATATCATTACACAAACAACATATACTTCTATTTAAAAAAAAAATCTTATTAGTATATAATTAGAATATTATATTATATTATATTATAGAATTATTCTTATTATTATTTTCATGACAGTGCATTCACTCACAAGAATTTGAGGCATTACTTAAGGATTATCAGTGAACATTTTGTTTGACTTTTTCTTTTGCTGTTGTCTGAGTGTAATGTGAAAATTTACAACCTGTGTGTATTTTTATGAATTGTAACAATAGTTGAAAATGATGTGAAAAATTGCAATTTTTAGTCAAAAAACATTTAATTAGGGTCCGAGCACCGCTGGTGGTAATTCACAAATGTATTGATCTTTCAGGGAATTACGAGGCGCTGACTCCTCAGGTGGCCTTTTCCCTGGACCGGACGCCGTCGGTCGGACAGATCGCTCTGGCCTTCCTTCAGGCCTCCTTCGCCTTCAGCGGCTGGAACTTCCTCAACTACGTCACAGAGGAAGTGGTTGAACCCAGACGGTGAATATTTGTATTTAACGTAACTTTTCTCACATCTTTCAATTTAGATGTTGCTGCTTCCATCTCAGCTTGTTTATTCGTTCTTTTAAAGGCAGTTTGGACATTTTCAGTGGCATTTCATCTTAGATTTTGTTAGTTATCAGGGCTCATTTCCAGATGTACGATCCCTCCTCCACATCTCTTCATTGTGTTTCAGATTATTTCTTTTCAATTCAAGTAAGCAGCTTTGGGAATAATTATTAGACCACCTGTGATTTTCTAAAAAACTTCAGTGTAAGAGCCCTTGAACATGACCTCTCGATATTAATATTAATTGTGTCTAGATTCTTTTTCAACATCAGATACTCTTCATTTCTATGTCCTTAGTTCACAGGGTTTTACTGTCATGAATTCAAATACAGTGTAGCTTTTTTAATTAAATTTGAAAAGTAAACATTTCATGTGTCTTTTATAGATTTTTGCCTCACATTTGCACACAACAAACCCCACATGGCTTCACAAGTCACATTTATGACAAATGTTGACTTTTCACTACTTTGTCACAGTGGTCCGTTAAGTATTTCCATAGCTATATATTTCTGTCAGATTTTTAAGAAATCTATAAAAGAAAAAAAATCTGGATAAGAAGAAAATTTGCTTATTGTCAATGTTGAAACAATTGGTTTTATATTTACTCAAAAGGGGTTTGATGTCTAACCACCTCTTCGTCCGTCGTCGTCATTTATTGAACAGCCAGAGGTTTTTCTGACTCATGCAAGTGTATTATTCATGTCTTCTTTTAGCAGGAAACAGCATAAACTCAGATAAAAATCTCTAAAAGATGAAAAGAATAAGCTTCATATTTTGGATGGCGCAACATGAATATTTGTTTGAAACTTTTAAAATTCTTGTGCCTTTTTTGTCAACTTTCATGCATGCCTCAGTGATTTTTTGGTTTTGACTGTATCATCTGTGCATGATGTGCTGCCTCGGTCAGGAATCTACCTCGTGCCATCTATATCTCCATCCCATTGGTGACCTTTGTGTATACACTCACCAACATCGCCTACTTCTCCTCCATGTCTCCTGAGGAGCTGCTCTCATCCAATGCTGTGGCTGTAGTGAGTAAAGTGGCAAAACGATGAGTGTCAACAACAGTCAACTTCTGTCACATTCATGCTTTAACTTATAGTAGGCGGATCATTAAAAGAAAAAGAGTTGAAAGGCTAGAGGAGCAAACATCTCAGATCCACTTCAGCATATTATCTTTCATTTAGGGAGCCCTCTAGTGTTGAAATGTGTCATAACTGAACCTGAAAACCAGTTTTACAGTCTTAAAGCTTGCAACAGCGCATTATGTTATGGTGATTATTACAAAATATGAGAGTTGCACTTTTAGCAGCTCTAGCAGCTGCATTTTGAAAAGGCTGGAGCTTTTTCATGGTCTTTTTAATGAGCTCCAGCTGAGAAGTAGTCAACGCTGCAAGAAATAAAAGCGTGAATGTTTTTCCAAGTCAACTTTTGACATAAAACCATTGAGTTCTGGTGTATTTATAAAATAAATATGATCAAAATCTGATCCTATTACTGCTTTTATGTGGCTATTTAGACTAAGATCAGGGTCTAATTTAATATTTGGGATGTTTAATTTATCTTAATTGTTTAAAATATAACATATGCAGATGAAGACATCCATTTTGGTTGGTTATTAGAAAATGCACCATATGTACATCTTAAAAAAAGTACAACTCCCGTATTGTAATAACCACCTCAGTATGTGATAATTTATTATAAAATGCTGAGAAATTTATTACATATTGCATTCAGGCTGTTTAGTACAAAATGCGGCAGATTTTTACCAAATGCAGGTTTCACATAATGAAGTGAAAAGGTATACAATTTTGGAGAGTCAATACATAATCTGTTGGGGTTTTTTTTTTTTCCGTTTAGACGTTCGGAGAGAAGCTGTTGGGGATGTTCTCCGTCATCATGCCGATCTCTGTGGCTCTGTCCACCTTTGGAGGAATCAACGGATACCTGTTCACGTCCTCCAGGTGAGCTCCAACACATCTTCACACTCACAAGTGTTCACAATGCTCTACCATGATTTCTAACAGTGTCTCTGGTGTTTTGCATGTAGGTTGTGTTTCTCTGGAGCCAGAGAAGGTCACCTGCCCAGCCTGCTGGCCATGATCCACTACAAGAACTGCACCCCCATTCCTGCCCTGCTGGTCTGCGTACGTACAACCTCACCTATATAAAACCATCATCTCACAGTCCTACCTGCTGCATCCATTTCTATTTATTATCTATTTTTTTCCTTTAGTGTCATTTTGTCAGTCTTTTTGTTACACATTTCTGTAT
>JAPQRN010000022.1:17217043-17233630 GCA_037367275.1 Coranthus polyacanthus | reverse complement strand
AACTCACCATCTTCTTTTCTTCTCATTGTCATACTGGTGTGAAATTTTTTTTTTTTCGAGCTACAATTACCCTGTTTTGGAAGAACTCGAGTAACTGAACTGTTGTCTCTGCCTCCAGGACCTCGTCGCCCCCTCCTCTGGACTGGCCTCTGCCCAGTCAGTTTGACCAGTTGGAGTTAAAGTTGGAGGTCCAGCCTAAGTCCTACCACAGGGCCCATTATGAGACGGAGGGCAGCCGAGGGTCAATTAAGGCATCTACCGGAGGACACCCTGTTGTCAAGGTTAGTTCTCCATGATCATTGAGGACAGGTCAGATTTCTGTGTTGACACTAATATGTTTCAAGATTCATAAGATTTAGGATCTAATTACAGAAATGGAATATAATATTCATAAATATGTTTTCCTTAGTGTATAATCACCTGAAAGTAAGAATCATTGTGATCTTGGCTGATTGGGATTGCATCACTTGTGACTGAGCTTGTCAAATCATGGCTGGTTTTAGAACTTCAACACATCACCTGTTTAAACAGCCAGTCAACTCATACCAAAGTCAACTGGTTTAAATGGCAGTGATTTCTCTGTTTATTAGAGGTGACACCAACTCATCTAAATGATATAACTTCTTTGGGAATAGATGGAAGAAACTGACTAAAGAGGGGAGATCTCCTGTCTAAAGTTCACAGCATAAATTCTCATAAGCTCTGTGGGTATTCTGTTGAAGCACCTATTGACTGCTCCAAATTCTCATCCCTCTTTTTTATGTTTTCGCCATCCATTAATACTAGATAAGATGGCACGTTTCCCGAATGTTGCAGACCTGTGCATAACAAGTAGTTGGAGGTTTCATTTCATCTTGTCATTTAGTCTTTGGTCCGGACGAGGCTTAAACATAACTATAGGTCAGTGTGTAATGTGTAGTAATGAAGCCACAGAGAGTTATCAGCGTCTCTTTGGTTCCCCTTCGCTCTGTGGAGCTTTATAGCGACACCCAGGTCCTTGATTTGGTTGACTATCAGACTAATAAAATACATAATAATGTCCATGAATGTATGTGATATTGTCCCATAGTGACACAATTATAGGTCAGTTTTCAACAGAATTATCAACACTTGATCAACAGAAAATAAATTAACATATTTTTTTTATTTGATAATTTCATTTAATTGATAGTTGATAGTTCTTTACTACCAAAGCACTTTTCAGCCACTGACACTGCAATTCAAATGTCAGCTTTCCTGTTCTTATAACATTTATGTTCAGGTGAGGGCGAATTACCACTCCAATATGACATAAATGTAGCATAAACAATTCATTAATTATTACGAAACAAAGAAAATAGTCATTGTTTGCAGGCAGCTAACTTATCAGTAGCTGTTACAAGAGTTGTTGCAATAAAAAAAGCCTTTTGCCAACTCACAGTGATGCATGCTTTAATGCGCCACCTATGCTGAAACTCACAGGTGACTGTGGCTGTGTCAGAAGAGTGTTTTGTTTCTGCTGTGGAGAAACACCCTTGTGGATCCTCTGGATCACAGAAGAGAGGCAGGCTGAGACAAGTAAACCCCATCAAGGCCTCCTATGTAACAGACACCAGCAGGGTTATTCTGGGTGTCACAATCTCTGGCCGCTGCTGAAGACAGATGAACTTCTTGCAGCGAAATGTGTAGAAGCTGACTGTTTACTGTCAAGACAAGGACAACAAAGTGTTGCTGGTTTACACAGGAAGCAGATAATCACGCTGATGTTTACAGCATTATCTTTTGAAGAAATTTTGTCCTTTCTTTTTTTTGTGTGAAACGACTGTAAAACTGCAGAACATAAACGCTGAAGGAATCAATGTTTCTACAAATTTAACATTAAATATTTCTTTTTTTTCATTTACTAACAAATGTAATTGGAATTTCTCAGAGGTCAGGATCACAGAAAACACGTTAGAAGGGAAATGACATGCAACACAGTCTCCACCTGAATCAGAGACTTTGTGCTTTGTGGTTGTAGTCTTCACCCATTTTATGGCTTAATGAGATATAACTTGTTAATCATTCTGTTAATCATTCATCTTTTCTGTCTGAATTTAGTCCAAATTGGACTGCCCCTGTCTAGAAGGTCATGCTCATATTTGAGCATTGACTTGCGTAATTTTCTTTATATTTAGAGACAGCGAGTGAAGAAGCATCAGTGTCACATAAGCTGTTTTTCAAATGTTCATTGTTCATTTTTTTTCTGCAGTTGAGCGGTTACAGCGAGCAGCCAGTCAGCCTGCTGCTGTTCATCGGTACCGCAGACGACCGATACCTTCGCCCTCATTCCTTCTACCAGGTCCACCGGGTGACGGGGAAAACTGTTACCACCACCTGCTTGGAGAAAATTATGGGCATCACTAAAATCCTGGAGATCCCTCTGCTTCCAGAAAACAACATGTCTGCTAGGTAAACAGAAGTGTCTTATACACATTTTGACACTCTCTGCTCACTCACATTATATCATATTATATTACATTATAAAATAGAGCAAATCAGTTTGCCTTTGTTCAAACTTTGTTCATCTTCTTCAGCATTGACTGTGCTGGCATTCTGAAACTGCGTAACGCCGACATTGAGCTGAAAAAAGGGGAGACGGACATCGGGCGCAAGAACACGAGGGTACGGGTTGTGTTCAGGGTTGCCATCCCTCAGCCAGATGGGCAGATGTTGTGGCTGCAGACGGTTTCTGTTCCAGTGGAATGTTGTAAGTCGCTGTAAATTTGCATTTACATCTGATTTTGTAATTCAGAATGACTTCCAGAGGTGAACGGTACATTTATATAAAGTGAGTGGGGTTTAAGTTTTTTCCTTAATGTCAAAACTTGATTATAATAGAACAAGTACAAGAGCAAATGCAGAGGATGTGTTGCTTCATACTTCTGTTAAGTTTGTCAAGCACAGATCTTAATCAGTAAGTTTTTTTTAAATGTTCTGCTGTGTTGCAGCTGTGTTCTGCCACATAATACAGGGAAGTAACACTGTATATATAAATACATACATATGATATTGTATAGTTTCCAAGCTTTTCTGATTTTTTTTGTTTTTAATTTGTGAAATCAAAAAGGTGGGCAATTAGTAAGTATCTTCTTATTTTCTAATAATCTTCCAGTTTTCCTGTTAATTGTTTAAACTGTAAAATATCAGGGAGTGTGAACCAAAAGATGACATAAAAATGATATCTTGAGACAGTGTTTGGTCCAACCCAAAGTCAAAAAGTGCTCAGGTATAAACTTAACTTTAACATGTGACTGAAAAAAATATGAAAATGAGCTGGGCTTGAGGAAATATCACAGCAAAAACCTTTTGACCATCAAAAAAATTTCTCATCAGTTAGTGTTTGCAGTTCTTCTGAAAATTCACGAGTAACTAAAGCTGAAATGCAGTGCAGTCGAAGCATAAAATAGAAACACTCAAGCATAGTATTTGATTAAATATACTTTGCCCCTCGGGTTAAACCACAGATATGTATTTTTAAGTATTTAAGTAAGTGTAAGTAGTGTATATATATTTAATATTTTTTTGCAGCCCAGCGCTCAGGCCAGGAGCTTCCTCACGTGGAGAGCTTTAGTCCACCATGCTGCTCTGTAGATGGAGGAGAGGAGATGGTCATAAATGGATCCAATATCTCCACTCAGTCCAAGGTCGTCTTCGTGGAGAAAGGACCAGGTAAGATCAGTTTATGTTCATTTATGTTAGTTTAAAACTCCTGTGTTCGACATATTATAGAACCGACTGTATTGAGGTCCTTAAATACGGTGTTTTTTGTGATGGTGTCTCCTCAGATGGAAGAACGCTGTGGGAAATGGAGGCCAGAATTATACCAGAAAAAAGCAGTGGAGTAAGTACTCTTCACACTTCTCAAGACATGGCTTAGTGTTTTTTAATGTTGCTTCTTTACATGTTTTCTAGGGAGTGCTTTAGTGTGGAGTGTTACATCAGATACAAGATAAGTACACATGTTCAAGTTAGTACCTACAGTAGTCTGACCAAGGGGCGAAGTCCATGAGATGCTGGCTCCAAAAACCTTCCACAGACTTTCAAATACTAGTCAGTGTATAGAAGACTTTGATGTCTCCTGGATTGTATTATAAAACCCTCCTGATAAATGTTTTTTGCCAGACTTCAGTCTGCTAACTCTTTCATCACTCAAGCCTTACCACCCACAGAAAAAGTCACTAGTTTTGTTTTTTGTTTTTTTGCCTTGACACTGTTTTGGGGTTTTGTGTAGTATTTTTCTCATCCTCACATGTCACAGCAATTGATTTCATGTCTTTGCATTTCTGTCCTTCAGGCCTGCATTGTGGTAGAGGTTCCTCCATACAATAAGAAGACAGCATGTCCGGTGCAAGTCCAGTTCTACGTCTCTAATGGGAAGAGAAGAAGAAGCCTAACTCAGAGCTTCACCTTCATGCCTGGAGCCAGACGTCACCTCGCTGCTGCACCACAGCTGGTTAAACAGGAGCGCTGGGAACTGGACCAAATCTCCCATAATCCATCTGGCTTCTGCCCAGAGCCCTCGCATGATATGGCTTATTATGATTCCTGCGAGCTCCCAGTGCATTGTGGTCCTCCTTCCCAAAATGTTCCTCGTCTCCATCATCCTCCTCCTCCTTCTGCTCCGCTTCAGACCTCCTTAATGTTTCCTCACTCCTCCTCTGTTCCCCATCAAACCTCTTTAATCCCTCAGCAGACCTCCATCGTGCCTACTCAGACCTTCTCAGTCCCCCCGCAGACCTCTTCTGGTGGACCTCAGAGGGAGCACTCTCCATCTCTGAGCTCCAGGAGAGCCTTTGTGACCCCTGCTGACCCCCAGAAGGACTCACTGCTCTCTCATGCCGGGGAGGTGCTGAACATTAAGCAAGAGCCGGTGGACCAACCGAATCTGGAATCCATAGGCCTCCAGGAAATCACTCTGGATGATGGTAGGGAGTGTGGTTGTATTTTTCTCTTCATTTTACACCATAGTACCATACATAAGTCTAACAGTAGTTTAACTATACATATTCAGTAAACCTAATGAAGAAGAAGAGCTGTTTGTTACCATTGAACACTAGAACATGTGAATGAATGAATGTTTAAATGCACACCTTCCTTGTGCAGCTCTGTCCTCTGTCCAAATCAAATAACAGATATGAAGCCTTTTCTTGCTGCTATGGAAAAGTGAACCTGAAATATCATGTTTACGGGAGTTGCTATGTTTTGCTTTTGTGACAAGCCACGGAGTAGAACTAGAGTCTGATGGAATCTTAGCAGTGATCTGTAATTATATTAATAAAAAACACCTGTGATTAGCCTCTTTTCTACAACCTGTAAACAGAGCCAAGAGGAGGTGCAGAAGTCTTGTTTCCTCCCAAACCGCCTGAATTACGATATGCTGAATTTTTGCTCGGTATACAATGAAATTGCGAGTGCTGCTCCAGATAATTAAGACACAGAAAAACCACCAAACTGGAGAGAAAACAGCCGCTGCACTCACGCATGCATAAGTTGACGTGTTTATTATGCAGGTGACAGTCACATGCCCTCTCTCTCTGGATCAAGCAGTTTAGGAGGTACTTAAAGAGAATCAAAAATGGATTTATCACACTAATCACACTAATGACACTAATAAGCAAAGTCATATGTCCAAAAAAGTACCATGTTGTCATTACATTGGTTGAGATTCCGAGTACTCCTGTACCACACACACAAAGTTGGCCTCAAAAAGGCCTACTTTTGTTTGAATGTTTAGACTATTGTCATCATCACATTTTATCAAAACATCTCTCCTTTTGTAGAGTATCTGCACGGGTTCAGACAACTCTGGAGTAAAATTACTTTTAATTATTACTATTAATTAGAGCTGAAAATGCACCCTACCATTACATCTAACTCATACTCTGCGATCCAAATCAGTGCTCTGTGCTTTTTTTTCCTGTTGTGCAGCTGTGCGGCTGTCGGTCTCATGAGATGTTTGCATGTGTACGTCTTTCTACGCTCTGTTGCTTTGTGATGTTAGGTATTTATATATTTGGCCCGTGTTTGTTTGTGTGTGAATACTGTGTTTCTCTCTGATCTGGGTTAATAATAGCCGTGCGTGCTGGTTGGTAGCCGCTGCCTGAATGATGCAGATGGAGGTTAAATCTGTTGGCGGGCAGCAGCTGTCGACAGGCCTCTGACCCTCTACCCGGCCGCCGCCCTCGTTGCACTTTAGCTTGACTTTGAACCTCAGCAGCTTGATGTTTTGCTGCTGGAGTAACATCACTTGGTGCAGCAGGATTAAAACATCTGAGCTGCTTTACAGTGGCTGTGACTGCGACGTTTTTTATTTTAATAATAGGTTCAGGTGCTCAGTCATTTAGGAGACAGGAGTTATGAGTTTGATATTGCAGAATCTCAGGGTCTTTCCAAGGTTTCTGGGGGCTTAGTTGCTTAGGTTGTAGTTGGAGTTGTTTTGTGGCTGTGGGGTTTGATGTTATTTGACTAAAAACTGCATGTTCACATAATATTTGACTTTGATCATTCCAATAATTATAAGAAAACACATGGGTTATAGATTTTCACAGTACACCTCATTGATGAGGTAAGCACAACGTCCTGAAGTAATCCTTCACATTTTGTGTGCTGTATAAAATAATGGACAGCAAATGACAGCAAAAGGAGGTAGACAACTCTGGTGATGGTGCGCAAAATGAAAAACCCTGAGCAGCTTATGAAAAGCTTTTCATATGATAAAAATTGTGTGTTTTTCAGCTGATCTGTATCCAGCTGCAGATTAAATAGTGTAACAGGTAACTTAGTGTTGGTGTTTACTGGCGTTTTTGTGTTGGTTTAGTTCATGAGCTTCAGGTTTCACAGCAGAGCTATGAATAGACTGAATGGCGGGGAGATGGAGACATTTGCTGCCCTGCAAATAGACTGAGCACCAAGCAGTTTCTTACTACTGCAACCAATAGTATTTATCACCTCCAGTCTGCACAGCATCTGTCATAAAGTAACGTACCAGTTTGTTTAGATTAGATATTACAAGTTACAGAATTACTTTGAGAGTTTATCTCCTTTAAAAACCTGTTGACGTCAAAGTATTGGGCACAAAAGTAAGTTGTACAGTCTATTTGAACGGTTTACAGCTACAACCCAATTTATGCCCAGTTGCACCCTCCTGTGGCTGTGCATGGGATTGTAACACTCAAGTTGCATTCAGGGTGCTGGAACCTTCCATGCCATTAGGGGAGATGTTGGGGGACAAAGGGAACAGGAACAGGAATATAACTAAGTGCTTTTTTCACTGTTTTCTTTACATTTTACATTCTAAATGATTAAAAAAAGAAAATCTGTAATTTAACAATAAGCGCATAGTTGTAAATAATTTTTCCTGGCTGTATTTTTGTTGCAGTGAGTGAGATCATTGGCAGGGACATCGGTGGTCTGAGCGGCAGTGCCCAGCCTGACCAGTACGACCAGTATGACTGGGAGCACAAATCCAAGGATGCTGCCTTGCCGTTCTGTGGAGGCCCTCAGTAGCTGCTCTGCCATCTTTAGAAGACCACCGCAGAGCTTCGAGAAATTAATCGACGGTTTGCACAAAGTGCATCAAACTGATCTTCAAGTGCCTGAAATCCAAACAGCAGCCTCTGACGGGTCTGTGGGCTCATCTCATCAGGGTATCACATCAGATCACATCAGGTTTCCTCATCTGTCTCAGGAATTTTAGTACCTCACTGACAAACCAAAGATTTTTTTAAACTTGAATTGGGAGAACTGTTGAACACAACAAATGGGCTGAAATTATCTGTCATACAATATAACAATCAGTAGTGTTATTACAAGAGGCTAAAGTTGTACAAAAATGAGAATATTCTGAATTTATTTATTGGCCAGTTAATTAAAAAAAATCTATTTTTGTACTCTGGATGTTTTCCAGTAAAATCTAAAGTCCTTCAGCTGATCATTTGAATTTTTATAGGTTGTTTTTCGCTCTGTACAGTTTACATTTTTCTTGCTGAATTTCATTACTGCTGTTCAACCTTAACTGTTTTGGTGTGACACTGAATTATAGAAATATACTGTAAGGTTGAAGTAAAATAAGAAAAAAAGAAACTGTGCTCTGTGTTTTTGATAAATTATATAAATATTTTATTGTTTAAATCCAGATTCCACTGGACTGAAAGCTGAAACAATACACATCTCCAAAACTTCCTGGTAATTCCCAGCTCTAACAATTTACACATTCTAACACCTTAAATTCTTAAAGCAGCAACTTGTCATAACAGGAAGGTCAAAGGTCACAGCAGGGTAATGTTACTTGGCTGCAAGAATGAATCAACACACAAACAGGTAAAAAATTAAATTAAAAAACCTAATGAGAGAGGCCTGAAAATGAAGTGAATCATATGGTATGGCCTTCACAGTCACCAGATTAGAGTGACAATGATCATTGTAAAACTGCTGAATATCCGGTCCAGTATTCATCCAGGCCAGAGGTCTCCAACCTGTCGGCCCCTGGGCCAGGTCAACAATCACTTGACCCCTCATCAAAACACCAAACTCTTTTATGAGAATGTTGTTCATCCCTCCAGTAGAGTTCACAGACTTGTAAAATCAATGCTAAGAAGCAGTGACACAGTTCTGGTGGCGCGTGGTGGAACAACACCTTACTAAGACACTTGTTGGTTTTCCTTTAATTTCTCAGCTGACTGTACAGTATGTATCTCCTGTTTTAATGAACTTAGGATCAGACTACTCTTCCTGTGTGGTCATTTAAAAAGCTGCTGGTCTGGGTCTGTCTGAACAAAACAGAACTCTTCCACAGCTGAGGATGAGCTTGTCGTCCAGCAGCTGTTCGTGCAGGTGTAAACCAACACCGTCCCAAACTCCAGCTGTGCCTCAGAACTGCTGCTGACTTTCTTCTGCAGCAGACTGACCAGAGCTGGCATCAGCTGCAGCTCAAACGTCCTAGAGCCTCCACAGGAGCTGCACACCGAGACCACATGAGCCATGTTGGACGGCGGCTCGGAGATGAAGAGAGGTTTCCCGCCGCGGCAGTAGCGCAGGATCTGTTGAGGGCAGAGTGAAATCTTCTTCATGAACCTGGAGAAGACGGCGTCTCCGTGTCTGGCTTTAGTTTTTTCGTACTTCTCCTCCCCGTCACCTCCGCCCTCGATGTCCTCCAGCTCTGCGACTGCCACCCCCTCTCTCCTCACATACTCCCTCAGCAGAACCTGAGCGTGAGCCAGGTCGTCTTCCTCTCCTCCCAGATCGGACTCTTCCACCACACTAACGAAAAAGGGATGGAAAATGGGAGCATCCTCAGGTGCTGCTCCCAGATGGAGGTCCTGAAGTATGCTGCTCACATCCGTCTCACAAGCTGCTGGACTTTCTGCTGCACAATATGGAAAGAACAGAAGAAATTCTGTGAGATCTAGAGTATATCTGAGATTTACTCCGATACAGTGTCTGTACAGTAAACGAGAAAAGAGTTTTTTGATCAATTAGTGAATTTAATCAGTGGTGGAATCTGAGTGCTTTTATTCAAGTACTGTAATTAAGTACAAATTTGAAGTACTTACTGATACATACACTACATGTCAGAGGCAAATGCTTTTTACTCCAATACATTTGTCAGCTTTAGTTACTTTTCAGATTATAGTTTTTCAAGTCATAAGAAGTTACTTTTTAGATAGATAACATGACATTCTTATACCACATGACCCAGTAGTTTACAAAGTATATAAAATTGGCTCCTACTTAAATATCAAAGCTCTTTGGATTATGATCAGCTGCAAACCCACACCTTCATTATGTTTTTATCCTTCATAAAAGTATTATAGTAAAGTAGTACAGAAAATGTTAAACTCCACCTTTTGACTCCGTTTCCTCTTGAACTTCGCTTTGATTCTTCGGGTCTCCTCCCCACCCATCACCACCCTGCTCTTCCCCCATACCCCAGTCATCAGCGGTGTCACACCAGTCAGTAGCCGACAGCGGCGCCTCCTGAGCCGGGGCAGGTCGACTGGGAGTCTGCGTTGCTGCTCCCTCCGTCTCCAGACACTGAGAGCGGAGGACCTTCCAGCACTCTGATCTGCCGCTGCACTCCGCACCTGTGCACGCGTACAAGTGGAGGTTTCGGTGGTAGGGCGAGGCCTCCAGGGGGCAGTACACCTGAGCCACATGGGCCAACGCAGCTCCGCAGCGACTGCAGCGGGGAAACTGCCTCGACACGACCGGCACAAAGTCCGGCAGACCCCCCACTTTGTTGGTCAAAAACGTGGACTGGTACCTCTTAGCGTCGAGCTCTCCATCACACAGACCGATCAGAGTTAAGTCCTGACTCGGTGAAGCCATCTCACATGTTCAAAAACACCGACCGGAAGAGAAATGCAGCCGCTCTGGTCCGTCACCAAAAGAGTGCCGTGGTCCGTCACCAAAATAGTGCCGTCCGCTACTGGTGGTTAATATTAAAAATCACGAAAGTTGTATAAACTAAGGTCAGGAATGGGTCCAATAATCAGAACACATCAACAACAAAAAAAAAAACGTTTTAAAGTAATGTTCTTAGCAGTCTTTTTAGACAGAGCTTCAGAAGCGGTGGGAAAGTTGTCTTAAAACCCACTTTTATATGAATACGTTTTTATGAAAATTATTTTGCAATTTATTGGCGATATCCTGCCACTGGGCGCCTGAAATAGTCGCTGAATGCGTACGTGGTCCTGTGGACGACGGATGCTGCCTTTAAATGCTCGTTAGAATTATGGCAATCACAATTAAAACAGACATGACTTAGTTAACATGCGCTAAATGCTACTGGGAGACATAATGATGGGGTAGACTATTGAATAAACAAACACAAATGGGGAACTATAATTACACCAGAATAAAAGCAACAATGGAACCATTGCAATAATGAGACACAGTTAAGACTTAATGGCACAATGATGAGATATAATGAAACAAAAATGGAATTATCGCAAATGCAAGAGGCACTTTTAAGATGTTTTACAAAAAAAGCTGTGTAATTGAACATTTTTAGGAAATACAGTTCCACCAAGTATATTATTCCTTCCTGCATTTAAAGAATTCAAAGGTAACATTCATTTTAGATACATGTAAAACACTGTTTGTGTCCTTAGCTCATGTCTGCGTTCCTGGCTCGAGCAGGACACAACAGAAGGACATGTAAAGTTCACTTTATTGTGCCTGTAGGGAAATTACTCTGCATTTAACCCATCCTAGTACACAAGGAGAAGTGGGCTGCCACTGTGTGTGCTCAGGGACCAACTCCAGATCTAAAGCAGTACCTTGGTCAAGGGCACTGTGGACAGATACAACAGAAGACATGACAATGTGGCTGCTGAACCTGGAGCCGACACTCAGCCACATCCCAACCAACATTTCAAGCAATTCAGACTCGCTGTTAGCAGCAGCAGCTAATTATCTCCAGCACTGATGAGCGCTGACCTCGTTCCTGAACCCACAGAGGAGGTTTCAAACTCTTCTGCTGTGTGACCAGCAGCTGTAGGCAAGAATCCAACGCTAACACTCCCCTCTAAACGCTCCATCAGTTTATAACATCCAGATTTACATCAGACAGAAACGGGGCCGGTAGGTGGGTTTACCTGCACTGGGTCCCTGGAAATATGTCCTATATACTGTACATTTCACTGTGAGAAATAGGAGGAGAAAATAATTTATTCAGCACTGCTTGGTACAGACCTCATTTAGATTTGAAACAGTTATAATATGATGATGTGATGTAAATGTAAAGCCACCTTAATTGTACTGTGTGTGACGTAACATGTTCACCTTCAGATTCACAGTGATGTTCACTTACTTAGAGGAGGTTTGACCGTCTTGCTCAGTTGCTCATCAGCAGGTGAAAACAGCCGGCAGAGTGAAGGATAAAGGTCAAATTAAAGGTACAACATGTGAACCAAATCTAAATCAGTGGTGGAAGAAGTGTTCAGATCATTTGCTTACAACAAGTACTAATACCACGCTGTGAAAATACTCCACTTCAAGCAAAACGTCTGCATTCAAAACCTCATTTAAGGAAATTATGTCAGTATTATCAGCGACATGAAGTAGTCATTGTGCAGTAAAATGGTCCCTGTCAGGATTTTTCTATTATATATGATGTTTCTGGATTCAAAGGGCTGAGTAATACAGCCAAAACCTTCTATCTCTAAGGCATATAGAATTTTCTATCATGATGCAGTGACTGTTCTGTAAATTGAATTAAGAATGAGTTTAAAATAAACATGCTGCACTTTTTTCTTGTTTTACTTGGACCTTCCATAAAAACATTTCCTGTTCAGAATTATTATCATTTTCCGTCATGCAAATTCCTCCTGCCTGCATTTGTGACCCAACAATATACACGATGGCCCATAATATGAAATGCTGGATTTTAATCTGTCATCGCACATATATTTCTCCACATTGCACAGCCTTACTGCTACATCAATGAGTTTAATCTACAGCAATGCATCATACTCTGTAAGATCATAATATGTTTGTAACTGTCGTCCTGTGAAAACCACGTATCTCTTAAGACTCAACTTTAAAAAATAGTCCTGTTTTCAGTTTGGGAACGTTTTTTTTTTTTTTTAAATTGATCCAAAAGGTTGTTTTTTTTTAAAGGGTTTATTTAGTACCGCAAATTTGTACTAGTGCATTCCACCACACGTCTGAAGCCTTTCCTCTGTAGTTGAATATTAAGTCTCCAGCAGGGGGCAATCACAATCCACTGCCAGCTTTAGCTCACGTTCCCTGATGAAACGCTGTATTGAAAAAAGTATTTATCTGCATGCAGAGATGAGTGAAGTTTTTCCTCCGCTCAGTTTATGTCACACATCTCAGCACCCAGAGGCCTCTCACAGATTATAATCACTACAGGCAACTCACCATTATAATTTGTAATTACTATAATTATTAGAGATGCTTCAGGAGGAACAGATTTTTATCTTGTTCACATGTAGCTGTCACATACTCACAAACCATAGAGAATATCTTTTTGTCCCTCTTTTGACTAACAGCATAATTAAGGAAACAGTGAACAGAGTCTGCAGAGACTCATTGCGAGGGAAGGTTTAGTACAATATGTCCCTCATGTCTAAGATTGGTCACCATTTAATGCTAAACACGACGCACCATGTTAACACAAAACGGCAAGTACTTTAAAGGTATAAAATACAGAAATCTTAGGGAAACGACATTTTAAACTCACTAATAAATACCTCAAACTATGGGTGTAGGTTTCGTTTGAACATTTTGTTGGGAGCACATCAAAGAGGAACCAAGAATTTAGAAGCAACAAACACTTCATTTCCTTTCATTCAACAATCTGTGCTTTTCCTCAGTTTATGGTGGAAATTGATTTAGTTATGTAAAGGAAAACACAACTTCAGGCTGCACGTGACAATGCAAAATAGAATGACATACTGTATAATAGGTTGTTGCTATTGATTTAATATTACTCCTGCTGAGTCCACACGCCTTATCTACTCTTCTGTCCTCTTTTGTGACTTTTGTTTTGGGGAAGTAACATCTTTTAGGTGGACACGTGGCACTAATTCACGTCAAGGATAAAGTTCTTTCTACACATTCAAAACACCATACACATTTGTGTTTTCAGGAGGATTTTAGGGATATTGAAGCTGATTGAAAACCAGAATAAGCCTACAACGATTTAAGCTATAACTGATTAAAACACTGATCAAATCAACAGTGAATGAGACTTTGTTAAAGCCTCATTGTTGCTAATTACATTTGCAACAGAGGATTCATTGGCTGTATGCATTCATATGTCGTATTCATATTTTTTTAAGTACGCCCATGCCTCAGAGATACAGTACTCATGTAAAAAAGTTTCTCTTTAATCTACAATGTTTCATTTCTTTTTATAAAAATTCTCAAATGTTTTAGCTGTAACGTCGTAATTTGTTTTTCAGTTGAAAACGTATCTTTCAGACAACTGGGGTCAAAACAAAAACTATCATTAATGGGCCTCTAAAATGTAGAGGAACAAAAGTATAAACAGAAAAACAGAAATGCTCAATAAGCGTGAGCATCTAATGTAGTACTTTCATGTACATGTTAAATGTTTACTTCTTGTGGCTGTCATAAACCCATAAACCCTGAAACCCCTCTGTTTATCCAGAGATGTTTTAACTGTAATCCATCTGTTGAAGGTCAAATAGACCCAAACGTTGTAAAATAAATCTAAGCGAAGCGAGGCAGCGTGCAGGAGCTTGTTTTTTGTTGTCTTCAAAGTTAACCTTCTCCAACGCACCTGTCTTATCGAGGTGTGCAGAGATATGTTTTCAAAACCTGTAACCCATCTGAAATTATACAAACTATAATCCTAACGTGGAGATATCTCATTCACCTCTGAATGATAGCTGACTCTAACTTATTGATGAACTCAATCCTCAAAAAATAATTTCTGACAGAAGATCTATATTTACTTCCCTTGCTAGAACAAGTTACTATACTAAATATATTTTCCCAATTAGACTTCTGCTCCCAGTTCTGCTTAGGTCTCCATAAACATTTATAAATGTGAAGATGCAGACTACAGTCCTGTCACATTAATTGATTCAACAACAGTCATGAAATATAAAATCAACAACAACAAAAAAGATCAGCTAAAATCAGACCTTAAAATTGAAAAGCCTTAAACTGCAGTTCCTGTATTTTCCTCTAAAGGACAAAGAAACTCTTCATTGTTGAGAATTTCATAGAAAACAGTTCAGTTAAAGGTTCAGTGTGTGATATTTAGTAACATATAGCGGTGAAGTTGCAGATTGCAAACAACCAAACCCCCGCCCCCGACTGCAAAAAATGTGTTTGTTTCGTCCGTTCTGGGCTCTTTAGTTGCCAGGCCTTAACAGTTCGATGCCAGTAGTATCCGTTATTTTGGTAAATGCCATTTATAGATAATTGCCAAAGCATTATCAAGTATTCACTGAGGCGTTTCAGGTCGTTTCTAAGACTTTTTGAGGTGGTCCTCAACAGCTTCCGGTGGTGAAGTAGTGCTCTAAAAACGATCATTTTAGACCAGGTTTGGTATATATGTTTCTAAAGAGTTGTAGATAATTGCTGTGGCATTAATAAGTGCTCCTTGAAGGGCTTCAGGTTGTGATAGGTGGACGGCATTAGCTGTATGTTTTAGAGAAGTGTTTTAGATAATTGGTTATGCCTTAGTAAGTGTTCAGGTTGTTTCTTTTTCAAGTGGCCACTAACAGCCTCCAGTGGTGGAGTAGTAAGGCTAAAGTATTAGCTCTGGGCAAGTTTTCATATATGTTACCAGTGTTTTAGATAATTGGTAATGCATTAGTAAGTGTTCCCTGCTGCAGGTGTTGCAGGTGTTGTGTTTAATAGGTGGTGGGGTAGTGCTCCGGTAGTGCTTTTTTGACAGGTTTGGGTATATTCGATATATTATATTATTTAATAAAATGTCATCATGGTATACTTGGTGGTTTGAGGCGGTTTGAGGAGGATGAAGGGGAAGGCCATAGCCCTTGTTCACAAAATGGCCAAAATGCATCCCCACTGTTAACAAAAGAAGAAATAAGAAGACCCTGCCTGAATAAAACTGCATCAAATGTAAATGCCCATCCACTCTGTAATAGAGAGAGAGGGAAGATAACTGGATAAAAATGAATAGTAGAATTAGAAATGTCACAGTTATGCTTCGTGCATCCTGTAACGGAGTCCTTGAAGAGCTGTTCGAGGGTGTGTGCTGGTTTGTAGTGTCCCCCAATGGGACCACGAACCCCTCCTTAAAAACTAACACATCACCTACTGAGATAGAGCTAGATTTCCTGATTTTGAGAATGTTAAATTACATAAATATGCTGTTTAAAAGTGTAGTTTTGCTGAGAAATATAATAAAAAAAACATGTAATTAACCTGCAGCTGAAGACTTTGGTTACTCTAAACTGTATTAGCTTTTAATAATGATAAAATTCATAGTTTTATGTTTAAATTGAAATACTTATACTATTATATATTTAGTACTTGAATGCGTTAAAGCTTTCATATTTATACATTTAGAGGTAAAGGGCTGAGAGCTCACGTTTGAACCACGTTTGCTGTCACCATGTTCATGTTTTTCCGGTCGTGAGACACTAAAGTTTTGAACTTTCCCATGCTCATCTACTCGTGAAAAAAGAAAGAAAAGAAAAACGACTGACCAGTGAGTTCAAATCTCTACAGGATTTATCAGACTTCAGGTAGAAAACTTCACAGGTAAAAAGGTGGTGAATCATGGGCCCCTTGATCTGTGTTACTCCTGGAGATTAGAGGCGAATTCAGTTCTTCATGTTGTCTTTGCCCTGTGAAACAGTCCATAAAACACAGTTTGTTCTGCCTCTTCAGAGTCTGATTCCTGATCCCTAACGCTGCAGCCTTTTAGGATTCAGCCTGACGGTGGGCAGAGAGGTTCAAAGTAAAGGCTGTAAGTGTTTGAAGTGAATAAAACAAAACTGAAGACAATTTGACAGAAAAAAAAAAAAGCACACATCACAGTCATGGAAGGCTTTATTTTCGATGAAATAAATTTGGTAACCTCACAGCGATGAA
>JAPQRN010000022.1:17204054-17216943 GCA_037367275.1 Coranthus polyacanthus | reverse complement strand
AAAAAAAAAAGCACACATCACAGTCATGGAAGGCTTTATTTTCGATGAAATAAATTTGGTAACCTCACAGCGATGAAAAATGCATATTAATTTAGTTTCAAACAGTTGTGAAATTTCAATTTTTATTTTTTTTTATATTGTACGGCACTGGGCAAAAGTCTTACTTCACCATTAGGTTTGTGGTTTTAGCAGGTTATAATGGACAAACATACATACAGGAAATATGTAAACAACATTAAAAACAAGACAAAAACAGTATCTACAGACCAAAGAGTTAAGTATTTAGTGTGACCTCCCTTTGCACTTCACACGTCTTGAACTCTTTTGTTCAGATAATTTGAGATTTACGGCACTAATCTCCTGCCGTTTTACACCAGGTTTCATTCAACACGTGTCAAACGTTTCTTTCTGCTTTTGCTACTTTTTGTCAAGGGAACAGAGCTCACACTAAATACTGACTTTTTGTAGAAGCCATTTAGACGTGATTTCCGTGTGTTTTTAACACTGTGCACATATTTCCTGCATTTTCTTGTTGTACCTTTATAAAGAGACTGAGAAATGAATATGTCTGCTCCTCGCAACCCTGCAACAACAACACGTCTAAAGGTGACCTAAGACTTTGGCGAATGTGTTTGGTTAATTATTAATTAAACATTTATGGTACTTTTATGTAAAAATATTCATAGGTTTCTCAAGTGGAATTACTGACTAAATAAAGAGCTCGAACATCACTCCCACCCAGATTATTTTTTTTACGATGCAGCTTGATGTTCAGTCCCAGATTTATTTATTTCTTTACATTACTTTGACTTAGATGTTCAGTTCAGTTGGCTTTCATCTGCGCCAAACTATCATCATTACTGCAGCCTTAAAAAAAAAAAAACAACCCACTATTGGTCGTCCTCTCGTAAAGAGCAGGTGAAGGGTTAGTAATGTGATGTTGCATTTCATTTATTAAAAATTGTAATTGTCTGTTATAGCATTTAGGTGTTGTGAATCGATGAGAAATGAAATGATAAAAACCATCTTTCCATTGGTAAAGAAAAGTGAACCAAAAACACGTTACAATGAAAGTATCAGGGTACAACTTACAAAAATGACAGCAACATAAACCGTAGCTGTTTCTGCAGTTTGCTTTTTAAAAACAAGATTAGTCGAGGAAAAAAAGATAAAAAGGACAAAGATCCCTTCGTGAAAACTAATGACATTTACTATCAGAAACTCCGCAGTGCAATACAATTAAGTATGAATTATCCTTTGGTGTTTTTCATTAAATCCTGACACAGTAAATGCATATCTAAAGAAACTCCATAGTAATGTGTGGGCCTGTTTTATTTGTCTTTATTAGCTTGTTTGGTTTGGTTCTTACAGATTTTAAATCTTGAATATTTTCAATGTATTCATTTAACAGTTAAGGCTCAATTAATTTTAGATACGAGCACTTCATTTTTCCACCCAGGCACTCAAGTGTGAAATGGGCAAACCAGCGTCTGAAACGAAGAATGAAAAAAAACCAAACGTTCAGTGACTGCCTTTTGGTTTGTTGAATGACAATGAATTTACCGCCGATACGACCACAAACAGCTCAACACGACTTCCTAAAAGTAATCCTGTTATTTGTACTGATGTTGCAACAGCCGGTAAAAAAAAAAAAAAAAAAATCCAAACTTTAAGAGCAGAGGGAGTTCTGTGCAGATCAGATCCTTCACCTTCCTGTTAGATCACATGATGAAACCACTGATCATTACTTTGGGATCAAAACACTGAGATCAAAACAGTTTGGATGTTCAAAAAGAGAAGAAGAGTTGAGGTTCAACGTGAGACCAAAGACACATTACGAAACTCTTTAATTTATGTCTGTAGTTGTTTGAAGTGTGGAGATGACGCGTTCAGCATTGTGAACTTTAGGTTTGATGTCACATCATATTTAAGGAGGTCATACTCACGCTGAAGATGTTCAGCGCAGATACTTGAAAATCTGTGTTATTTCTGACATGAGGCTGCTGTAAATGTCACTGAACACAGATGTAGATGCATTTACTGCAGTGGCATTAACGTACTAGTGCAGACACGTAAACACCACAGTTAAAAGCATTATTGAACTTTACTCCACAGCTATTTTAAAATAATGAACAGAAGTGTCTACCCAGGTACCATATCTGTGTAATCTCCCTTTTCCTTCCTTCTCCTGCAACTCTCGAGCGATGCTGATGTAGAGTCAGCCGTTTGGGTCTTCTCTATGTCATGAACTTTGCATGAAAAAAGTCAACGTTAATGCCCCGTAGTGTGAAACCTCGCTCATTTGTCACACTACAGGGCATTAACGAATTGATGAGTTACTCTTTTTTAGTTTGGATCTGAACCAACACAGGGTAGCGAGGTCAGACTGCCGTTTTTGTTGGAGGAATCTGGTGGATTTGAAGCGCACTTCAGGTCTTCAGTTCCCCCGCTCATGGCAAGGTCAAACTGCTCAGGCTTTTATATGGTTCTGCATAGGTGTCTTATGATTCTCTGTCCTGGGAACGTCCCTGAATAACTGCTGTCTCACACGTCCACGCCTCCCCCCTCAGCCTCATGCCGACTTTTTGAGCCCTTTTCAAAATCAGTAGTGGGATGAAGTCACACTTTCCTGTTTGATGAAGCTTATATTTAGGGCTGACTCCGATGACCCTGAACCCTCCCTTGGCTGTGCTGCTACAGGCCTAAGCTGCTGGGTTAACTCCCATGATGCACTGAGCACCGTTCCGCTTCCCTTCCCATGCATTTATATGCCATTATTTTTCCTCGCTGTCCTCTTTCTCCGGCTCCAGAGCTGCATTTTTCTGACGTGCGGTTTCTGGCCTCACCAACCTGCCCAGTGTTCGTCTGTTGTTTCTCCGCGCTCTCTTCTTTTCTCTCTCTGCTCTCCACTCACCCCAAACAGATGGTCGCCCACCCTGAGCTTGCTTCTGTCGGAGGCTTCTTCCTCTTAAAAGGGAGTTTTATCTTCTCACTGTTGCCAAGTTCTATCTCAAGGAGGATGTGTTGCACTGATGTGTCATACAATTGATTTCCCTTCTGAGCCGATACCAAGTAAAATCCAGCCTGGTATCACCAGTGCTCATAATTCTAGATGCTTATAGAGCAGGCTAAATCAAATAAGTAGTAGTGGTCGGTCAAAAACTCCAGCAGCACTTGTACGTAGAACAACTTCATTAAAGTTAGACCAACGTGCCTCGGCTTGTGGCCTTCATCAGTCGTCGTAAAAGACATTACCAGGTCTAAAATAAGGTGTTTTCTGGATATTTAAACCTAGTTTCAGGTTTGATTTAATTCACTTATTTCATTACATACAACATTTGTTTATGTCACGGACAGATTTATTTCCATCAGTTTACTTTTAGGAATGTGGTGAAGTTGTGCTGTTTGAACGTGAACACACAAACTGAAGCCTCGACTCTTTATAGAGCTGTCGTTCACATCTGACCGGCAGAAGGAGAAGCAGTGAATAGAGACCGGGTGTTACTTAGACTAGATTCTAGTGATAGAATAATTACTTTCTGCCGTGTCCCCTATTGATGATAAAACACACACTGACCCCACATTACAGAGTTTATAGATTGATCTTTTAATAGGAGAATCGATGCTAGAACAGGAAACGTTGGGATCAGGAATATTGATATTTCAGTATCAATCCACATGATTTAAAACGACGCATAAAACTGAAATGAATCTAAACTTGATTTTTTTTTCGGCGGCGTGTTCCTTTAAGCTTCAGTCTAGTGGCTTACTGGACAAACACTCACAAATCAAAAGGTCCCTGTGGTGAAGCTGTTGAGGCGTCGCGTATTTGATAAACTCTTCTTTCTGGAGTAGCTTCGGTCTGTACATTTTTATTGTTTAGGACTCCAATGGGAACCGATCCACTGACCCTGTGAGAGCCCTGCTCTACTTTCTCAAGCTGCGGAATTTAACTAATAACTCTGAGTGTCTTTTTTTTTTTTTTATTCACACGAGAAGCAATTTTTTTTTGTCTAAAGCTTAAAAATCCTGAAGAAGTACTTGACATCCTTCCTCTGACCAATCTTCCCTTTTCACTTCTTCTAACAGGTTTGAAGTGCGTTTTTTTTTAATTTTTTTTTTTTAAATCCAACACAAACCCCGTCTGTGAATAAAAATGTGAATCCCTGCTCGATGAAAGCTGCGGTTTTCATTAAAGAAAACAAACTATACTGACTTGAATTTCAGCATCTTACAGGAGTTGGAGTCAAAATTTCACATCAATATTCTGCTGTATGACAGGTTATTGAATCACCGACTCCAAGACGAGCCCCTGAACTGTCAGAAATGTTATTATATTTCTGCCAATAGCTATGTTTGCCTCAGGGTGACATTACAAGAAAGACCTACAGAGTCGCTGTTCCTTCAAGTGAATATTTCCCAAAGCGTGGTCACTGCAGGTGGGTTTTTAAATGTTATTTACATTACATACACTCCGAGTTTTTTACTTTCAATTCTGTAATCGAGTTCGAAATTAGCAAAAAGCCACGGGATTCAAATGATCTGCTATTCACACCTTATTTTGATCAGTGGTGATTCAGCGTTTTTCTTTCATGTTAATTTTTAGCGTTTTATTATCTGATGTCAAACAGCCAGGATTCGGGCTTAACAATTCACCATTTTCACTTAATTTCTTTCATTGTTTGCTTTACAAATGGTTACATATACGTGGATTAATTGTTGTTTTGTAAGACTAAGTAGTTAGGCCTAATTTATCACTAAGGAATTTGCTGCATTTTCTGTTAAAATCTACTAGAACATCTCTAAGGCCTTTCTGGTTCCTTCTGGTGTGTGCTCACGTAGAATCGTTCTGATTATGAAAGAAAAGATATACGGGGGAAATGCTTCATCAGATATGGTGGAACATGAAACTTTTGAACCGAAGGCAAATGCTGTGTTTCTTTCAGTTGTTCTTTTTCTAACCCTACCCACATTATTTTTGTGCCTAAACTCAACCAAACCCGCATCACAGTCTACGTGCTACAGTTACGTAGTTTTTTTTTACACTATCAACGGTGTTTTGTGTCTGCAAATTCCGCGCATGTATGTTGTTTTGTGAGAGTTGTCTTGTTTTTATGGCTGTTCAGGCCTGAGGAAATGTTGGACACACACAGACACACAACATAAGTTCATAAAGTTCCTGAGTTCCTGAACATTTTTTGATGCTGGGTGATTTTGCGGCTCAACTTAATCAACAGAGCTTTGTAAATTGAGCTCCATATCTTATATCTGTGTCTCTTTACTGGTGACTTCCGTTGTCCTTTCAATTCACAAATAATACTTCATTAATGCTATTAATGCTAGCGTGACTTATTTCTCATTTCAAATGGCTTTCAGCGCACTATTCATCAGACTCACCCTCCAGGCATAGGGATGTATATTCAAACTGCAGTTTAAAAGTAAACGTTTGAGTAATTTTAGTCTCCTCCATAAAAACGGTCCTCATTTCCACCTGCAGCGTCAGACAGCAGCTTGTCGCTACATGGGAGCGTCTCTGTGGCGGACGCCCTGAGGGAAGCACAAACATGATATGAAACGTGTCAGCCAGTTACCATACAGCACATTTGTTAATTACCCTATATAACCTTCCACAAATTGCCTGTTGTTGCCACCAGTGTTGGAGATAACTGCTGGAGTGGGGTTCCCACAGTAGGGATCACTGAGGGGTGTGGAGGGAGGACACCGTGTTGTAATACAAAAAGTCTGAACACTGAGCTGCTTATCAGCTCGACCATGCCATCACTCTCTCAGCAGGACTTTGAGCAGCTGAATTGAGTTTTTTAATTGGTTCTGCTGTGTACAGGAGTCGCTCCAGGAACAGTCATGTTGGCTTAATTTAAAAAAAAACAGCCTGCTGGGGACTTGCCGGGTTGATACTGTTGACTTCCAGCTGAGAGGTTCAGTCTGTCAATACCTGGGCCCATTTAGCTTCCACAGGTTCGGACCGAGGGCAGAGTAATAAAGGAGAGCGCTGTCATGCACTCACAGTCTGGCTGGGCCTGTATTATTAACTGGGGATTAGTGATAACACCTCATTTATAATATTAAAATGTTTCTATTATTACTGGCCCGTTTTGAGTAGAAGATGCAAAGGTGTAAGAGCAGAGCAGACTCACGTAACTAAACCCTCGTTTACTGTGTGGTGATAATCCTGATGCTGCACCATACAGTTCACCTTCTCTGTCAAAGGTCAGAAAGTTGACATTCACCTTGGCTAAATGCATTCAAACTCCATTTTTTTTTTTGTTAACAAATGACATTTTGTGCCCTTATGGCCATCGTCTGTAAATCCATATTTCAGACTTTGCCCGAGGGAACAACCCACAGCTCGTAAGGCTGTCAGGACGTCAGACATGGGTTTACCACCGAGCATACTGGGACCGCCTGAACACTTCCTTGAAGTCTGAAATTGAAAATACACGTCCTCCACCTGCAGGTCTTTCTCTGTCCTGAGCATAGACTGAATATAAAAATAGAAAAGTGAAGAAAAAATATCGTGTTTAGGGGAAGTGCCATTTGTAACGAGCCACAGGAGCTGTGTTTGAAACAGCGTACTATAATAAATAGTATGTAGTGTGTGACAATCTGCAGCTTGTCAAAGATACCTGGATGAACACTATACTTGACAATTTTCTGCGTGATATACTGCATTCGAAATTCATTTTGTCTGATGACAGGTTGCAATTAGCAAAATGGATGCATTATTGCAACCTGTTTTGCTGGAGTTCACTATGTAGCTACATTAAATAGGATTATACAGCTTTTAGAAATGCACATCCGTATGCTGCACAGTACATCAAATCTGCTATGGTACGATTTGATATAACATAATATCATATAAATGATTATTTGCAGCAGAAAATAGCATACAGTTGCTGTAATAAAGCTAATAAAGAGCTAATAAACAAGCTAACACTGGTGCAGACTGATACTAGCAACTGATATGGGCAATCTCATTTGTGTCAAACAGTTACAGAGATTTCTTTGTAACAAATATAACATGAACTTCTGTGGGTGTCGACAGCTGTATCCATGGTGATAAGCCTAGCAGCCTACATTAATGTTCACATACAGCATACTGCAATGTATACTGCTGGAGAAAATAGCACATAGTATATATATATATACATGCAGTATATCGTATCCTGTATGTGATTCCAAACACAAACACACAGGCTTAATTGGCATCATTAAAAATGGCTGCATCCCATTTAGCTGTGTCAGTTTCAGGGCTAATAATTGTGCATGTTTGCCTCCTGGGGCAACTAAATGTAACACAGCCACCATTAATGTTATCGGTAACACCTGTGCTTTGCCTACTTTGACAAGCAAAATGAAAAAAGGTCAACTGCCACTTTTAAAACAACATACAATCCTTCACGCATACAATCTCAATACGGTGCCGTTTGTCAGTAAGAAGATTCTGTGTAAATGCCCACGATGCTGCGAACTCCTGAACAGCGAATAAAAACCAACACGAGAACCGTATAATAGACCAAAACCAGTGAAATGAGTTAGCAGAGGAAGCAAAAGGACCTCAACAGTAAACAAGCAGGATAAAATAAATCTAATCCTGTGGGAGCAAGTCAATAGAAATGAATTTCCAGATGAGGGGAGGTTCTGCTTTCCTCTGCTGCTGATGCAGATCATGTCTCGGGGTCGTGATGGTTAACGCCTGTTTTCAGCTTCTAACAAATCTTTCAAAGTGCTGCCTATTATCGAACTGCTCTTTCATTGCCGCTGCCTCCGCGACCTCCAGCTCCACTCATCCCTCTCATCCCTCTCCATCCTCTGAAGCTCTCAGCTGAGGGACCAGGGGCTAAACACACTTCTGACTCTAAGTGTGTGTGTTTCTCGCTTGTCAGATGATGGTAGATATCAGAATCCATAATGAAGACGGGGGATGCCTCCCAGAGGACGAGCCGGTTCAAGAGCCGCTGACCTGCTTCTCTAAGCAGCAGAGCAGCTGCTGTCACAGTGCCTCTGAGCAATCACACTTCGTGAATTGGTAATCTCTGAGGGGTTTTTCCTACAGGCAAACAGAAAACAGACACTTGGGATACATTATCTTTTTATCTAGAATTTATTCTAGGTAGTCATTTCAAAAAAGAGCTTATCACTCCATTAAATCTTATGCTGCACTCACACCACCAGGGAGGGAATGTAATGATAGGAAACATCCCAGTGTTTGCAGCTCGCGAGCATTCACGTCACAGGCGTGAATGGAAGATGGCAGCTGCCAGTCTTCCTCAGGTCTCCCGCTGCCCTGGTAGAGTGTGTCTGGATTTGTTTTGGTCCCTGAAGAGATCCGCTGTGGCATCAATAAGCACCTACAAAACAGAAAGACACTGATGCTACCCACAGTTCTTCAAAGCATGTCATTGCACATGTGCGGAAAGAATTTATTTTTACAGGATATATTTGAAACTTACGAGTCACTTCTTAATAGACTTAACCTCAAATCTGTAATCTGATAACGAATAAGCAAACTGGACAAATCAGCAGTTTTGGTTCTGGTTTTATAGCTCAGACTTGTCATCCTCCATCTTCTTTTTTGGCTCCTCCTCTGTCACTAAGGGATTAAAGGCCTCCCTTCGTCAGGTATGAAATGAAGTCGCTCACCTCACGACCAAACTCGGATGTCTTTGGATTCATATTATTCCCAGCTGGAGAAAATCAGCGGTGGAAAAACTGCTGGCAAAGACACATCATTGATTGTGGTATCTCTTGGTATGTTGGTAATGATAATGCTGGGATCACGTGAGCTTCTCTCCCCTAATAGAGACGTGAAGTCCCGCCCCTTCCAGTGTGCCCCATGGGACCTAACTTCAGAAAAACGCCGGTCAATGGCGAGAGACAAATCAGTTTTTGATCCCGTTTGAATTGTGTTAATTGTGTTAAAACGTTTTTTTCCCGTTGACGTAGAAGACACTTCCCCTGCTTCTCAACCCCGTCGACACTTTTGGGATGAATTTGAACTCAATGTTTCATCACCAACATCGCCGTTTGGACCTCATCGATGCCCTGAGGCAGAACGGGAGAAAAACACTGCCGACAGATTCAACCTCTCAAGGAACGACTGAAACCATTAAAGTGGAGGTTGTTATAGTTTTTATCCCTTGTATTACCGCATGCTCATGTCTTTCCACACATGCATGGTCTTGAAAGTTGTACATTACTCAGAAATACACACCAAACCATTATGTCTGTAATGGCACATAGAGTTCTTACTGTGTACTTAGTGAAACGGAATTTCCATGGAAACAATTATAAAGCTGTAACACTCCCAGGTGCAAATCAGAAGCAATAAAACACCTGTCAGCCAATCAGAAACCCACTTATCCCACCACTTATCCCTTCCAACTTAAAGAAAATGAAAGAGATTAAGTTGGATTTTTCAAGTTAGATGCTGTGAAGATACATCAAATGTTTAATATAAAAGATTTTAGGTCAAGCAGGTGAAAAAATTGCCTCTACGGTTGCTTGAAATGCAAACAGTCTCTCCAGATGTCTGAGTACGGACTGAGTGCGCAGCGTCTAAGCTTTGATATCTGTCCAAAAATGTCAGTGTGTTGTTGTTATCTGCCACTTTGTGCTTTATGGACGGCAAACAGGAAATAACAATTTGCGTTCTGTTCCCATTCACTCTCCTTGCATCACAATAAAGTTGGCCTTAGAAACACACTTTAAGCTTGACAACAAAAAGAAAACAAAGCAGATTACACAAGAAACAAAGCGGATTAGAAGGATGCAACAACATGAATTGAAAGTCTTTAATGTAAGCCAATAGACGTAACAGGACCCAGTTTTCAGACAGACTCAAAATTAAATGTGCTTTGTTTTAAGTTAGTTGCAAACGTATGACAATATGTTAAAACCATCCAAAAAAGTTCAGCATTCAAAACCTTACTTAGCATCTAAGTATTATATTATCAGCAAAATGTACTTAAAATCTCTGTCCCTGCTTTATTATTTTGTTCATATGTTGTTTTTGGATTCACATTACTGCTGCTCTGATGTGCATGTTGTACTTTACTGTTGTAGGGTTTTAAGACTGAACTCATTCGAACTACTTTAAATACTGTTAGTAGTTAAATCTACAGGAAAGCATCACAGCGTATAAGCTCATCGTGTGTTTGTGTCGTCGCTGTCCTGTGAGAGCCACGCATCCAAATCAACTTTTCATGAGCTCAGAGAAACAGGCCTGTTTTACAGCTTCGTGACAACGCATTTTCCAGCGAATCCAACAGAGTTTATTTCGCTTACGAAGGAGGAGAATTTGCAACTCAACCCATACAGGAACACTGCACCCTTCAGTTTATCACAAAACATTCAAAATGAACACATTTGGAGATGGTTTTCATTGGAGTTTCTTTAATACTTTTGTTTTTTTTTCCAGGTACTTTGATATCTGCCTCATTGCTGTGTCGGAGTCTGTGCTGCGCTGGGAGCTGGTTGTTTATTGAGGTCAGTTAACTCCATTTCCAATTTAAGGGTAGATGGTGTTACTCACAGCTGTAGAGGAGCAGAGGAGAGGCACTGAAGAACTCGAGAGCGAGCGTAAAGATTTTCATATAACAACCCAAGCCTTCTACATAACACTCAGTCTACAGGCTGTTATCACGATGTAAGCAATCACTAGTGCAGAAATGAATAGACTCCAACCTCATGTGCACACGTGAATCTTACATATGGAACCTTTAATGAACTGATTCAGCTTTAAAAAAAACAAACAAAAAAAAAATAGTATATATATATAACAAAACTGAAAATAATAGAGGTGAAATCACATATCTGATAAAATGAAATGATAAAAACACCATGAACTATAAAAACAAATGTTTATATGCGAGTTTGAAAAGTTCAGAAAAATGTTTACACCACAACAAAGTGAAAAGTCCTTCTCTTATACGGGACATTAATTAATCATCAATAGGCAGCGGAGGTCAGTTACATTTTCCCAGCCGCTGAGGTCGAAATGACATCTCATTTAAGTTTAGGACCTGGAGCGCCCACGTTTGAACCTCCCCGCTGCGAAGGGAGATAAATGAGAGTAACCAGGCCTGGAAGAGGCTCTCTATCCCCCCGGCAGTTCAATCAAGGACAACAGCTGCTCACCAACACCTCAGTTACTCTCAGGACTCTTTCATGGTGAGAAGAAAGTAGATGGTAAAGGACTGAATCGTGAACTAGGAACCTCCCTCCCACCTTTAAATATCGAATGGCAAATCAAGGAAACAAATATCAGATATAAAAAAAAAAAGCATTTATGAGCTTGTTATAATACATTATTTAATTATTCCGCTAAAATATGTATTTCATTAACTCCATGCAATATCATATTGTGGCTTACATCCTATGAAGGGTGAGTAAAAAGACTTTACGTAATTAGAGGGGATTTATTCAAGGCGAGCGTCATGCTGATATGGATCTCTGAACCCTAATTCAACATGGATGGTAATACTGGCGCTTTAATGTTATTACTAGAGGCTTTAAAGTCCAATAAGGGGCATTTTTTTTTCTCTCATTTGCTTTATCTAACAAGATGGTGACATCTGCAGATAACGAACTTTCATTTCTGTCACAGCCAGGGAAAAAAGAAAACACAGAAAGCGTTATCAGAATATTTTCAATATTTTGTTTTTTAGCATAACTTTCTAAATTATTCAGGAAGAACCTCATCAGTTGTTATCTCACAAAACCAAAGTTTTTTCATTGTCAATGCATAATGTGCCTATCGCTGGAGAAAAGAATTGGCTATGGTGTTGTCGGAGGAGCTCACAGGGATGAAACATATCAAAGCAGCACGTATAGCGGCTTAAAAACTGTCGGAAGCTCACGGAGAGACAACGCAGCGCTTTAATCTCTTTAATTCACTTGGTTACATCATGTCCTGCTGCTCCTTCAGTTTGTGGGAACCTTTCGACCTCCTCCTTAACTCCGCTCTGCCAAACAGGATCCATTTAGCTATCTCCATCTACAACGACCTCTGACCCTAACCTCATTGTAGTCAAGAACTTTTTGGAGTGCAGCCCAAAGATTTTAATAAACTCCTCTTCCTACAAAGTGAAGCGGATGGAAAGTGAATTATAAGCTGCTGAATATGAAGCCCACAGTGATAATAGCACGTCTGTTTGAGTGCAATTCTGTAAAAGTTTAACATCCAACACAGTGAAGAGTCCAGGCTGAAAGAATCAACGTTGACAAAGACGGTGAAATCAACTTTACTTTTAAAATCATTTCCTGTCAGTTCCTGTAATATTATAAAAAGCCTCAAAACAGTGAAACGTTTGTGTGAAACCGCACGAAACATATGATAAATAATTGTTGTAATCTTGCTGTGGCAGTTGGTAATGTGCTAAGAAATCTGCTAAATCAGCCGAATAATAGTCTTTAATGAGTAAACAGTGGAAACCTTCTCTTCATTGTCGCCGGTAGTTTGTTAAGTTGCTTTTGTTTTAAAGCATTTCTGAAGTGCTAAGCAATTATTGTTTTCATTAAGACAGTAATGACTTGCACTGCGAAAAAAAAAAAAAAAAAAAAAAAAAAAAAGAAAAACCTGGTAACCTTTGAGAGGATGGAAAGGTCGTCAGCAGCTCCCTCGCTGAGTAAATCTAATCCAGGCGTTTAAACACATGCCGTGTGTTTGGCCTCACCCTGACACTAAACTAATGAGTCACACTAAAGCACTTCTCATCCGATTACACACTCAGGAGGTGTAGTGCAGAGTAAAGTCATCTCTGGCTAAAGTGCTCCTCATGACCAAATACATAAATACATTAACAGTAAGATATATATACACACAGTATATAAACTGCTTTGGTGTTGATACAGCTGTTATCTAGAAGTC
>JAPQRN010000022.1:17182809-17202304 GCA_037367275.1 Coranthus polyacanthus | reverse complement strand
AATACATTAACAGTAAGATATATATACACACAGTATATAAACTGCTTTGGTGTTGATACAGCTGTTATCTAGAAGTCATTTTCATTCATATTACTGTGGCTGTATATAGAGATGGAAAACGCAACGAATGCAAGAGTGAAGCATTTTGCAACCTGTCTGTACAGTAGAGACGAGGGGCGCGGCGTCGGCCACTCACCGAATTCGCCTCCTTTCGTGTGTGTGCAAACCCAGCAGCTCAGTTACGAAAAACACTCTGTTTTTGTTCAAAATGTAGAAGAAAAACCGTTTCAAAAACTCTAACATGTTGAGGAAAATGTAGAGGGCAATACACCCGTTCAGAAATCTCTGAATTATGATAATTTAAGCCATTAGGCCTATGCAAATTAAACATCTGGTATCAAACTTCTTCAATGTGCTCATCATTAAATGAAATTCACTGTATTACTTATATGTTGGGATGGAGGTGAAAATCTCAGACAGACATTTCAAAACTTGGAGTTGAAGTTTGCATAGTTCAATGCCACTAGGGAACATTGGTAAACTGTGTTTTTGTGACAGGGTGAACTGTCCTTTAAAGGGATTCATTACCAGACAGGAAGGTCTTTTTTTTCATATTCATTCAGCAACACGTCTTCTTATCTAAATGAGAGTAGGTCAGCTGACTCCCAGAACAACATATAGAGTTAAACAGCACAAAGTACCACAGATACGATTCAAATGTACAAAATAACTGTTGGACTTAGGCTGTGGCAATGCCATGATTAAGGTTTGCTTAGGATTTAAGCACAAAGGCAACTTTGGTTAGGGTTTGGAAAACATCATGTGTTGCAATAACGAATAAAGAACCAGACATGAACATCCCAGTCGTTCAACATGCTGGGTATGAAACAGAATAACTAGGACAGATGAAAAGTTTTCTGCTCCGGCCCCAGTCAAGGGTTACAATAAGAACATTGTTGTGGCTGAAAAAACAAACACACGGATATGGTTTAAAAGTAACGACATTTACTTGTGGTTTCAAACAAGACACAGACGCTGGTCTCCTGTGTTTAAGTCCATAGAATTTCTTAGAGGGAGAAGGTCGGGGCCACCAACGACACCAAACTGACTCGCTCTGTCTTGTCACCTTTGTCATTTTAACCCCCTTAAACAATCATCCTCTGTATTTCTGTTTGTATGGTGAGATAAACAGGTAATAACCATGCTAAGTGTTGGATGTGTCCCGTAAGAAGAGACAAAGCAACAGACAAAAAGACAGATGCAATTAAACAGAGAACTTGTCTGCTAATTTGATTTCCAGCCAGCAGCCATCTGAAATGCCTATCAACCATTTCTTGCAAACTTAATCTTGGATAAGTGTTTTGGTCTGCCCCTGAGTGGATTATTTAGGATTTTCTGCTCTGAGCCTGGAGTTTTTCAGTCTTTGACATCAGCAGGTTGATTCAGACTCAGACAAACATCAAGTTGCCGCTGTTCCCTTGGGGCTCGGTGGTTGACCTCGGACCAGTGGAGGTTAATTTCCATCACTCTCCAACACACAGCGGCAAAGCACTGTTTAATATCTATTACGGGGCTGGATGAAACACCTTCATCCACAGGGCTCCAGGGCTGGTGCTATTCACAGGCGAGGTAAAGGCCCCATGAGTGCAGGACCGACCCTGCGTGTCGCTCCGATTAGCATAATTGCATTTCAAACTGGTCAAGATCGCCATGAGAGAGGAGCAATCAAACAGTCAAATGAGCCATGCAGCATTTATAGAAGGCTCCAAGATTTCATTAAGGATTCAGAGGAACCTAGTGCAGGGCAGTAATGGGGCAAACTGTTGTAATATGTATGACCACATGACATTGATATGGGGATAAATTTTCCCCCCCAGACGATTGGTTTGATTCATTCTCCCAAGGACACCCCAGCAGTGATCATCTCATGGTGCTTTCGAGGTATCTTCAGACTAATGCGTGGTCGGGAGGGCTGTCAGTTTAATACTGACTTAAGGAAGATGAAGCAACAGTAAAATGGAAACATCAGCAATAATAAAACCAGGATCAGCTCGACTGTCCTTGAGGACAAATGCATATTGATATGTGGTTGTAAATACGGTCCTTTTATGTGTGACAGAATTCTTAATTCATTTCATGCATGAGACAATCTCTTCAGTGAAGATTTAATACAAAGTAGCATTACATGAGGTTTCAGCCAGGCGACAAATTACATTTCCACAAAAATTACCAGAATAAAATGTTGCCATTGTACATTTCTGCAAACTCCGGATACGTATAATCTCTACGTAATCTGTCATCGAAGGGTCCCCTACTCGTTACCTTTCCTCAGTCGACAGGAGGCGGTTGGGTGGATGGAATAGAAACTTTACCACCATAGACTGGAGGTTGCATCCCAACTCGTGGACATTTTTAGGTTTAGACAATAAAAATGGTTAGGGTTTAGAAAACATCCTGGGTCGCATATGAGTTATTATATTTTTTAAATTTTCATTAGTTTTATTTTGTCGTCCTGTTTCAGTTCAGCTTTAATTTTACAAGTGCATGAGTAGTTTTACTTCTATTTTGAAGAACTGACTAGTTTTAATATAGTTTTAATTTAGTTTTCAGGTATAGTAAGTAAAGCCCTGATGATATCAAATATGATTTACATATTGTGCAAAGCCATTTTCTCTTGTACAACATGAACCATCAGTTTAAATATTGTAAAATAAATTTTAAGTTATTTTTTATCACATCTTTTGAGACATCTACACCTAATTAATGTAAAATAATCAACGTGGAGAGCAATATACAGTGTATATATATATATATATATACCAAGCCCTTAAGCCGCCAGAAACCTAGGGAAACCCCTCACAGCATCCGGCGTTTACAGAAATACAAAATTGCAACATTTTATTTTGGCAATTGGGTTGGAAACTACATGACTGAAGAGTTAAACCCCTCAGTCTCAACCCTCCAGACGGCCGGACCGGCGTGCAGCTTCTTTCCTGTTGGCATGGTGATGCTAGCATCTAAACAAGGCCATATCTCACCACGGCAACACAGGTATCCTAGCAGCTGCAGCCAGCAATGTGTGTTGGCAGGGAAACTGAACAGAAGCTTACAGACACACACAGACAGATGAGCTTTTTCAGCTTTCTGTAAATAAGGTAAACGCAGGATGTAATGTACCAAGAGATGTGCAAACACAAGCTTTTATTACTCAGTGGATATTACTCAGCTGCCGATATAACAGCTCAGCCTTTATTCTCAATGCAAAGACATAGTCATTTTGCTCTGCAGGCTGCAGTTTATTTGAAGTCTGCTTTCATAAACCTCAAACATAAACCATAGACCTTATATGTCAGATTCAATTTGAGCAGAAATGCACATCACATTTGAGGGAATTAATTATGCAGATGTGAGCCCGCTGTTGTGCGTTGCCTCAGTGGGAGGGTTGAGTACACCTGCATTTAGCCCCACTTGTGCCTTTCCAGGGTCCCATTACACCGTGACGCAGCTGTTGGCATTACAGAATCAACAGCTACATCTGAGAGCTCCATTTGGCTGAATTTACCACAAGTGCTCCCTCGATTTGATTTATGCAAATCAGCGATGAGCCTCTTTAAAGACGGCGCTTTTCAGCTGTTTGAGAGCTGAGCTGAAGTCAGCTGGCTGTTTTGTCTTGTGTGGTTTCACTCTAATTAAGACTTCAGACAACCTGGTTCATGTGGGAGACGAAATGCACATTTCTCCTCAATTATAATATTAAATACAGAAGAAATATTCATGGGCTTTCTGTGAACTACCAACTGCCCTCCGTTCAGAGGTGACAACACCAGCGACACACAAAAGCACAGGGAAAATAGACTTAGATAATAGATAGATAATAGCACTAGCACACTGTTTTCTCTCATTGCAATGGAAAATAATTGAATTCACACTGTTATCTTGAAGTGCACTTTAGAGGTCAAGAACACGCAGGCCGTGGAGAGAGAACAGAGATGGGAGAAGATTTGCTTTAACGGCGTCCTTAAAGAGGAATGCAGCTCATTTATCAGTGTATATGTAGTTTTTAGAAATGGTAAACGCGACCTGGTGACATGCACAGTTCTCCCTCAGTGATCAACGTCAGCTCATGTTTCTTGAGCTGCAGAAAATAAATTGATTGCTGGAGTCTTTTGACATGCCAAACAGGTGTTCGATTTAGACCTGTGTTTGTAGGTTTTGAATTAGGTGAAAACTGTCTTTTGCTCCAGATAAAATAAAACCTTGCTCACCGGTATGTTGTGCAGCTCACTCAGAATATCTGAAACCAGTTTCCTGAAAAGTACATTGGCATTTTTTCAATTATGTTTCCTTACAAAATATGCTTATAGTAACAAAAGCCAGGTTATGTAACTGATTACATAATTCAAAGCACTTGATTGAGTTGGGGAAAGATTGAAAAGGGATGTGTTCAGTATTTAAATCAAAAACCAAAATATGTTTTCTTATAGTGTAGGCAAAGTTGAAAACATACATACAGGATAAAGGACAGATGGTTCTACTGTCTGTGTTTGTACCTCATTAACTTACAAACTGTTTATCTTGTTCATGTCACAGACAACAACTGGACTGTATCAGTACATTGCAGTTCAAACTAAATGACACATTCCAGAGAAAAAAGTGTGATGCTATTTGTATTTAAGTGAATTAAGTGAAGTCTCTCTTTGCACAGACACAGACTTGTCCTTTCAGCTTAAATTACATTACCACAGACAGAAAAAGAGTGTGTGTCTTTATCCCTCTTCTTCCTCGGTGTCCAGTGGTCCTCTGTTTGGGGGGAGGGACGGTTTGATTCGTTGCCAGCGACTCGGTGGCCAGATAATGTGAGAGGCCCGACCGTGCAGCAGACCTACAGACACCTGAGGGGAAAAAAACATAACTCGGCATTAAAGGTGAGTTATAGTGTAAGGGCCAGATCCACAGAAGCATTGCGCAGCTTTTGAGACAAAAATATAGCGTGTAATTCACAAAGCAGCTGTAAAGGGTGGAATTCACAGCAAACTGCGCCGCCAAACAGCATCACGGCTGTGCCTGTGTCATTTGCATGGATGTAACTTTGGGAATATTTATACATTCAGTGAAGAAATAGCCCCTCAATGCACATAACCCCAGTTGCAAATACTGCCCCTTTCACAAAAGACCAGAAATCGCCACACGCACTTCGGTTTGTACAATTAACAGGTGGAGAAAGTGTGTATTAACTGCGTGTGCACTCATCTCTCACTCACTGTCTCTCTCACTCTCTCTCTTTCTTAAAATATTCAAGTTTGTGAGGCTTGAATGACTCCGAGTTAATGTTTAATCATATCAAGTGCAGACTCTTCAGTCAGATACCGGAAGGATCAGGTGGGTCTGGGGCTTATCTCAGAGTTTCACCTATCTAACAATAAAAAAGCACTGATGGAGATCAGGCTGCTTTATTACTGACACTTCACCTTATTAATCCAGAATCCCAGAGTGTAACAGCTGCAGAACGCACGACATTAATGACCGTCAGATCCTGACGGTGTTAATAAAGCTCCCACTGCTGCGCCGTGCGTAAAGGCACACCATCTCTTTGGAGTTCGGAGACACTGTGACACCAAACAGAACATCGGTACTAATGGCTGCATTTTATTTTGTGGACGCGTCCTCAAAACGGAGCAGATTGCAGGTGCAAATGTGATGCAATTCCCGGCACAATCCATTCTTTGTGGATTTGGCCCTTGGTAATTAAAGTGACTCAAACTATACATCACATACTGAATAACTGAATTCCCTTTTTTTTTCCTCCTATGTTAAAAAGGCCAGTGTGGACCAGTGACAACCGAGGAATTCCATTACCTGAGTTTGACCACAATGCTAAAACATCATAGGTTGCTTTTTCACGCAGGGAACAGCAATTTAAAGTGAACTGAATAGAAATTTGAGATAATATTTGACAATAAAGCATGGGATTATAAAATAAAAAAGAAACTTCTCAAAGGCTAAATTCTAGTGAAACAGAACACCCAGAAGAAAAAAAGACGTAGAAAGAAATACTTCTGAAAAGACAGTGGAGCAAAGCAATGATTGTCTTGCTGATGCTTCTCTAAAAATCAGTATCTCTGTGAATGTACACAGAGTAGAGTGTAAACACTGGCTCTGCTGACTTGCTATACCGATATATCCCAAAACAAGTCTAAATCTTATCAAAGTAATCATAAACCTATTATATATTTGAAGGACTGTGCAGCACTGGGACACTCTCTGTATTCTTGGTAAAACAAGAAATAAATAAGAGTCCAATGAGTCTATAATTAAATCAAAAAGCTTCACTGATGCAGAGAAATTCTTGCAGGGGCAGATTAAAAACAGTCTGGTTTACATTCATACACAGGTCCAGATACTTGCATATTTTCACAGCAGAGATAATTAAAACTGGCAAGATGACAGCTGAGGATCTGGTCTCACAGTGTTGTCTGACATTGTCCAGGCTGCATCAATTAGAGCTTGTTTGCATTAGGTTTAACACACACAGACACCTGCAAATGTCAAACGCATTAATGACGCCCGTTATCTCTGAAAAGCTGGCGTCCATATTAAAAAAACACACCACGCTGCATTCATCTCCAGAGTAACCTTTAGACAGCCAGTGGTTTCGGCTTGTAGTATGATACGAGGCTGGATGCAAACAGAGGAGAAGGTGTTTGACTCTTAAGGTGACCTGGTGTGGTCTGTAGAACATCAGCCGATCAAGATAAGCAGTTTAATATCAAGAACAGAAGCAGCTCATTAATATTCATAACCGCAGACGAGGAGCAGGTCAGCAGGTTGTTATCCGCCAAGGTAGTCTCGCATAGCAAGACCCATCTCCGCACCTCGTTAGTGCCGGCGCTGGAGGTCTGGCACCGTGTACTATCGTTTGGAATAAGGGTAGCTCTTTAAACGAACCACTCTCAACCATCCAGTCACTCTCAGCAACAGTCGCTTTGCAAAATAGTGTCGGGGGAGAAAATGTTTGGGTGGAACATGCGCACGAGGAAACGTGTATTAAAATGACTAAATCCCTACAAAAAAAACCACAGACAACCTTTCAGCTTGTAGTTGCAGCTCAGAGATTGTTGTCATTTCATGTAGTAACACACAGATAGCGGAATGAAGAAGAATGCCAATCCTGCCACCGAACGACGGAAATACTCGGCCTTATTCTGGCAGAGTACATCCTGCGAGCCAGACTACCATCAAGGCAACAACACAATACATAAAAAAAATACCTATTTTCATTGGTTTTGCACATTACATTATACTGAATTCTTTATTAATATGTTATGAGTATGAAATATGAATACGCTAAAATCAAAAATAGCAACAAGGATCACAAATAAAACTTACTGTAAATGAACACAAAAGATGCATATTTACCGGTCTATGATTTTAATCTGGGATTCAAAGTTCATACTCACTAAACCTAAGTTTTAATTAACTGATGTTGCAACTAGAATCACCGCCTTCGCCAAACAGACAAGTTGCAGTTTACATCCATGTCTGTTCAGGCTCATACGTAATGAGGACTTTGAGGGAACATGCTTTCTTCAACCTGGCAGCACATGATGTTGGGGTTGGTGCAAATGAAGCGCTCGGAGACACTGAAGCTTGAGATTTTGTTTCACGAAGGATTACCTTTACATACGCATGTTTTTGAACGTGGACTTCTCAATATTCTTCATCTTGGTGAGGTTCTCGGTCCCTCCTTTGGTTCTCTGTCTTCTTCTTCAGTACTTCTCTGGGTTCACTCGTTCCTTCCTCTGGTTTTTTCTTTCACAGGATCAGGATGGAGCTTTAAAAATCAGAAATATCAGCAGCTAGCTAATCCGCTGTATTCGTAAACACTGTTATCAACCCTCTACAGATGTAGTGTGGTCATTTAGAGCTTTGGGTTCGGAGAAAAATCATATTTTTTGCACATATTGCACATTTAAATGCTTAAATAGGCCTTACTTCCCACAGCACGAGATCAGCTGCCATGAACTCCGGTCTAGGAGTGTATCACAGTGTATTGTTTCAGCATCGTCGTCACAATATGCGCATGTGCTACAGTCACATTGCAGGATGTACAATATAAGGTGAGGCAAAGTCACGTCACGCTACAACTTTTTTTCCTCACTACATAATTTACACAAACCTTACTCGAATTATGAACCACCAATCACAATCTTTCTTGATCAGTTCATCAAACAACCAACGTAGTGATCGACTAGAACCTGACGATGAGCGAGGAATGGGAGAAAAACACAGATGGGGAAGATTTGGTTGCAAATAGGACAGAGACCGGCTCTTTTCATTGGTGCATTAAAACCAATTTCATAACATTTATGTTCAAGAAAGGATGGCTTGCACTCAAAAAAAGGGTGTTATTTTTATTTTCTACGCAGATGTGCTTCCCAACAAAATCACCCCAATCACCTCACATGATTGATTCTTTCTGACTAAATCTATTCAAGTCATCTGGTGAAAACTGTATTTTTTCATATTGCAGTATATTGCAGAAAATTGTGATGTCAGTGTTTTTCCAGCCCCGATCCTTCTACTTCATGTGTTACATTTAGAGTCTTACTCTACCTCACATTTTTCCCATATTATGATTCTCTTTAACCACGGCTTTTCTCCTGTATATGAAGGTATCGTGGGTGTTGTTGTGTTTGTTTTGATTTATTTCTGGTCGACCCCTAAGCCGAGTGCATCATTTGTGGGAGCTGATTTTTAAAGCCTCTGTGGTGGGTGGATGCGAGCACTGCAGGCCAGATTTTAAAAGAATATATTATTGAAATGAGACCTCCTCACTCACTGGATCTATCCTGAAAAGACTGTATTGATTTAGCGGTTTTAGTCATGTTCCTCCGAGTGCGATTATTTGGTGGTGACATTAAACTGTCAGATGTGAGCTGTTAGTGTGACAGGACGTTTTCTTCCTGTAAGGAGAGGTAGAGCAGAGCTGAGGCCTGGTGAGATGTTGCCACAGCTTCATCCATTCAGCAGGAATCAGGAGGTAATGTGATTTTGTGAAGTACATGATAGTGATGTCTGTTAGGAGGGATGGAAGCTGACAGCTGCTCTTCAAATCCACCTCAAAGCGCTGTCCAATAAAACGTCTACTAGGAGGACGACAGGGCGACAGAAAGACAACAAGAAAGAAAAAGAAAGTAAACGTGGCCTGATTCCGATTCCTTTGCCGACTTGCTGAAATAATTCCAGTAAAGCGTAAAAGGTGAAAAATCAAAAAAGAAAAATATTTGGACAGAGATGCTAAATATATTCTAATTAAATGCACAGTAAATCATTTCTGCTGCTGGGGATCTGCTGGAACATCTATCACACTCAGGTAGAAATAATATTCAAAGATCTGGTAATGTGTTTAAGTTTTAGTCACTTTACGCTGAGTGATGTATAACGTACTTAGATTATATCAACTTTAACGTTAGTAAAGGGATTATGACACACTAAAAAAATTACAGATTGACGAATTCTAACATAAGTAAGAAAAGAGGCCTGTCTTAAACCAACTCTTGCCGATGATGAACGAGTCAAAAAGAAAAATGGATCAGCATCAGCATCAAGAGTCTCAGAGTCTGGGCTTGTTGTGGTCCTGGAACTAGAGTCAAATCTCATTTGATATATAGAGATCTAATCATATGATTCCGTCATTCATCATTAAAACAAACTTTTACATGGCTACATTTAACACCAAATGTCATTAATCTTTGTGCCTAAAAAACACAAAGCTGTCTTGTCCTGACATGTACGAAGGTGACTGCCTCGAATTCAAATGCACGTAGAGATCTGAGTCCTCATAAATGTGTGGTTTTAACGAACGTCACCATGTTGGCTTCACCTGGAGATGAGGAGATGGCAGAAACGGAGGAGGATGCCTACTCAGCTGTCACCTGGCCAGTACCAATGGCAACGGACTACTTCCTGTAAGTCAGACTACGTGAGTTATGGCCACAGTAACCTTGACATTTTACCACCAAAGCGTAGCCAGTTCATTCCTGATTTGCACCAAACTTGAGGAAATTCCCTCAATTTGTTCTTTAGATATCCTGTTCAGGAGAATGGGACAGATGCTTGGGGAAGCATTGATATATTGGCCAAATGTTGGTACTGGCCTCGTTGACTGCCACTGACTATCGGCAAATAACATTCACAGATGGCAGTGACAGATGTTTAACTGTTATCTGTTAGCATAAATTTGTTGATTTAATTTATGCTCCTCCAAAGATAGTATGGTTGAGACTTCAAAACCGTCCAGTTATTTTTTGAATGATGAAAATCTCTTTGTTTCCCTTGCACAAAATGGAGGATAAAAAAAACCCCAAAACAAACAAACACAAACAAAAACAAAAAAAAAAAATCAAACAGTATTGGCCAAAAATGTCATGCTACATCTCTAGTCCAGACAAACTGAAAACATAATCCCTCCTGTCATGGCTGCAGACACATAAAAATACATGATTCTCCATAACTCATGATATCAATTTTATATGAGCACACACTGGATAATTGTTCCCATGTCCCTCTGCCTGGTGCTGTAGTGGTGCACACAGAAATGTCATGGGACTAAAATGTAAAGCCAGACAAGCTCTGCAGAGCATTTGGTCCATGTGTTCTGGGTTTGAGCTCTGAGGGGATTTCTTCTTAGCTCCTCCGCCGGATTTGTTTCAGCTGGAGATCCAGGCCTTCTGTCTGGTCTGTAATGTGACGTCCATAGTAAACAGCACCTTCGCTGCTGAAAATTTCATGCTGCTAAACCCAAGAGGAGCAAACTACAAACAACACGTAGAGAGCAGGAGTCAATATGAGTGTGTTAATAATGATTCTGAACCCAAGAGGCGAGGAGAAGCCTGAAATGAGACCTTAATGAAATCTTTATGTTTGCAGAGGAAGCAGATGCTGCAGTGTCTGTCAGGATGGACACCTGGCTCAGTTAAGACACGTCCTTAGACACATCCTCCACAGACCTCTCCCTGAACCCTAATATTAAAAGGCAAAACACACAACGCACCACCTGTCACTTCAGTTTCCTTCAGGAAACTGTAAATCTTTGTTGTAGCCAGAAGGGGTTTGTGGGTAAACCTGGCTCAGCATCAGATTGGACAGATAAAACCCTGACCTATGACACTGGATTTATTTATCCACTGACTGAGTGAGCTCGACGTTCCTTTTCATTTCATCTCAAACATCCAGTAAAAACACCTTGCTTTGTAGGGTTGTCGTGTTCAAGGAGCAGTTCTAAATGCCAGACTATAGGCTCAATTGCTTTGTTAATGGGGAATAGATGAAAACATCATTACTACTTACTCAGCTTATCACAAAGACTGGAAACAGGGTTACAGCTAACCAGCCTTGGAATACAATCCACTGACAGGCTAACGAATTAACATAATACTTTGAAAAGTTGAAAAGTGTAAAAACGTGAATATGATGTGGTATAGCTTTCCACAGAAAGTTCAATGACCTCATTAAAAGCTGTTAAAATTACATCCTTTTCACGTTCCCTATTGAAAAAAACAGAATTTCTGAATATGTGAACGTTGCTTAATTCCACAGTTTAAATTCAGCAGAAGAATGTGAGAACATCCTCACAGAGTCAAACTCGACGCAGGCACCATCCTGCACAGTGAAACTAAAGAGTAAAGGAACATGAAAACATACGTACTTTGGAGTGGAAGGGTTCTCTGACGTCCATATGTGCAGGTGTATTTGTTAGGAGTGATGTTGATGATGATCTTATGATGTTGCCGGGCAACCAAAAGTAGATTTCCCGCGATGATATTCCCCATATTAGTTAAATACATTTTTATATGATAAGATTTATTTGAAAACACTGGTTCAGATCTACATTTGCTATGGAAACACTAATCATCACCATGAATTTTTTGCTTCACGGTTTATCTTGTTGCGATTGTTTTACTGTTATACGCGGTTTTGCGACTGCATGGGAAGGAAAATGTGCATGCTATTGGTATTAGTTAAATTAAGTAGGACGAGTTTGTACCGGGCCGAAGCTGTTGCTGTCCAGACTGTGTCCGTGATGATCCCCTTCGATCCAGAAGTGACCATCGGGAATTCGAACGTATCGGTTTTTGTAGCCCATAGTCCTGCAGAGACAAACAATGAGGTTACATCACGAATATTCAAAACATGTGGTACATTCATCAGCAGTAAAAAAAAAAAAACCTTAGTCAAAGTCAAAGAAGCGTCACCTTTTTCCATAAGGAGATTTCTGTCTTTTTAGGTTTCATCTGGTTTATTTGTCTTCTCATTGTCATCTTTCTAATAGATTTTCTTTTAGTTATTTGGCTTAATTTTTGCATAGCGAGAGAAGATAAAAAGTAAGGTAGCTATAACTCTAAAATAAATCTGCGAAAAATCTCCGTCTGAAATGTAGTAATGCAGTACATGAGAAATATACTCTTCATTATAGCCTCTTCATTTAACCCTCTATTTCCATTATAATGTATTTTTGTAATTAAAACGGAGCTTCCAAGAGACTCACGAGGTTGAACTGAAGTGAAGTGAGAAATACATTAAGTCTCCAGATGGGATGAATAATCGCTTCTACTGACAAGAGAACAAAAAGATCAAGATTCAGGTGAAATCGGCTCTAAAAGTCCGGGACAATCATCGGTTTCATTTCATTATTGTATCATCGGCCACTAAATCATCCCTGCGGCGCCGCTTCTTGCCGTCGCATTATCGTTCAAACAAAGATCTGATCTGAGGACACATTCAGCCTAATAAAGGCAGGGGTGTTCATCTCATCCTGTAGCTTCCTCAATCAGGTCGTCATGTTTATGAGGAGAAGGTCCAGCGCCTTTCATCATCCCTCCGGACTGTTATGGGCCTGTTCCAGCCCTGATTTATCATTTAGCTGGGGAACATTGTGAATTATAGCCTCTGTGACTTTTTAAATGGATATTTTGTCTGCGATTTCTTATGCATGTAGGAGGCCGGCTGACCGAAGAGGCCTTGGATACATAAATATTGATTTAGCCAGAGCTACAGAATTTACTGACTCACAAAAAACACAAGCTGGGACCTTTTAGCAGAAATAAAAAGGAAGGTTACAGCCCATATGACATCAATTCTCTGCTAGTTTTGCGAAGGAACAACTGTGAAATCTTTAGAGAATCGAAGACGATTGACTTCGCTCCATTTTTCCTGTTATTTAAGCAGAGGTGGAAAGTATATTTTATCAAGTTCTATTCTGACTTAAGCACAGATTTAAAGTCCTGGAACTTAAACCCATTTTTTTCCATTTTTACTTGACTCTTTACTGATACTCATCTACATTCTGGAGGCAAATATTGTACTTTTTCTTCAAACTTTATTTAGGACACAGTGACATAAAAAAAAAGAACATACCACAGTGATCAGGCGTTTACTACATAAAACACCCGTGGCTCTGCTTTATGGCCTTAAGCCTGTTGAACTCTAGAGCCAAATTAATGCATTTTTTACATTTACATACCCTACACGTATATCTACACACTCGTATTTCATTAGTTATGATGTACCTATGATGAAGTTAGTAATGATGTACATATACTTCATTACTGTACTCAAGTAGAGTATTTATTTTTCTGACTTCTACATTTTAACACAAAGATCTGTACTTTATACTCTTGGCATTAGTTTTAATGTTTTTGAGGTAAATCATCGATTATTTTTAATCTTCCAAACATCAAGACTGACTTGAGAAAAAAACAAATAAAAAAAGATAATCCCTTAATCGGTGCATATCACACACAACAAACAAACTAGATGAAAACAACATTAATTACAAAACAGGAAAACGGGGAGGCAGAGAAAATGTGTCTCAAGTTTTTCAAGTGACGTTAAAAACTGATTTGCATGTCGGGAGTGAAGCCAAAGTTGATTATTTTCAGTATTTATATTTTTTAAATCAAAATGGTTTAATGGTCTTAACATTCTGTTAATACTATATGAGGTCCAGGTAGCTTTGCACAGACAGAGCCTGTACATTATACTTTATCCTTATTGCAGTAAGGAAGTCAAATCAGTACTTCTACGGCATCCAATGTCATCTAAGATACTTATACGCGCCATACTCACGTAAACCGATGATTGCCCAAGATCGCAGAGACATAAAACAACTTTGACTTTATTTTTATGTCTCGTGTGGCTTTTCCACATAAGTGTCCTTCTTAAAAACTACTAAAGCATCTCCTCCTCCATGTAAAAATCTAGAATCTCTGAATATGTAAATATAATATGTTCATTAACTGCGAGACACAAGCAGTCTCCTAAAGGTCCATTTTCAGTGAATGAGCAATGTGCAGTTATTTTATAATGAAGTGCTGTAATTTATTTTGATGAACCTTCTTTCCATTAGTCCGTCCCACATATCTCTACCTTAATTAGCAATTTCCTACATGTGCCAGAATTCCTTTCAGCAAACCTCAGTGGACAGATGTGACCTTGATGTTATCTCCAGCAGTGAAAGAAGAGGAAGAAACTATTGATCTGCACCAGTTAAAACCTTCATTTTTTCCTTTACTGTAATATCTGGATGCCTCTGAGCATAATGACACATCTCAAGTCACAAATTGGTGAAATTCACTTCAAATAGGTTTTACATTATGGCATTTCAACCTGCACTGACCACTATGTAGAATTGCTTTACCCAGGGTGATTAATACAGAAGTACCTTCATCATAACTAATGAGAAACTTTGAAATATATTGTTGCACACAGTACACCCCTGTAGCCTAAAACTGTAGTGAGAGAGAACCCAAAGCACGTTTTCAAATGGAATGAAATATGCAAATAGAGGCAATTTGCCATTGCAAAGTGAACTGACATGTTGAGCAAAAAACTGTTGTCATGCAGTGATGCAAAAGTCGATGCCTGTGCACCTAAAAACCAGACAGTGAATTGCAAGTAGCTTTACGTTAAATGAAGTGCTCCTGCCGCCTAAATCTACATAAATTACTCAGATTACTCTCTGAAGTTGTACGCTGTCCATCTTCCTTCTTTTGACTCTGGTGGGTAATTGGAAAACCACAGTTGCTGTTACAGTTGCCCGTGCATATCCCTGAAAAGCTTTTTACTGGTAATTCAGTGTGTTTTTTTTTTTTTTTTTTAAACATGTCGTTTGAAATCGTTCCAGTGTGTCACCTGACTAACCTCCGCTGGACAGGCAACGCCTTGTTGCAGCTGAGAACCAGCAGGAACATTCGTCCTCTCCTGCACACGTGACACACTCAACCAAACTGAAACGCGAAATAACACGAGACAGTGTTTTGACTGCATCTAGGACACTTCTGTACAAAGGGTTTGAGTGCTTTACCCAGACAATGAGGGAGATGACTGAGGCGAGTTAAATGTCCATGTTTCTCCTGAACACACACACACACACACACACTTTACATGAGTGTTAACAGCAGCTGATGAATGTTGCAGCAGAGGTTGAAAGGAGTTTAATGAGGCAGAGCTCGACAGCTGCCGACAGCTCCACATGCTGGATTAAGACACGTGAACCTGCTCTGACCTGTGTGTGAAAGAGACAGATATGTGCTGAAACTCATCATTATGTTTTGGATTGAGGCTGCCAATAACCAAACATTTCCATCGCCATTCATTTCTGTGATTTTGTCCAAACCTTCCAGACTTTTACTCCTGACAGGGCGATGTGATGTCTGAACCATCATCTCTGACATACAGCACAGCCACAGTTCACTTTAATTGGATGAAAATATGTTTTATGGCCGACTGGGTTTCATCATGCATGAATTCATAGAGTTTTTGTAAAGCACCACCCGTACCAGGGTTAAATTACTTTTTCTCCACCATGTTACATTAACGCATCAAAACCTGCAGCTTCTTGTAATATAAAGTTACAAAAGCCTGGGCCCGCCTTTGTTTTCACCTGGACACGAGGAATTACAAATTAAAAAAAAAAAAAAAAGATATAAGTCAATGAGAAGACTGGGACAATGGCCGACAGTCGGACTGTCCACTGTAAAGGAAATAATCCCCTGGTTGTTTGTGAAGCAACAGATGAAATGACATTTTTATGGAACGCAATTTGCATAACTAATGTCTTAAAGATTTTGTATTATAATATAATGTTATAATTTTAATTTAACACAGGTGTTTACAGGTATATTTTCTATTCCTTAAGATGACACATTTTGGTTTGTTAACACTGAAATCGCTGTCTCAACCGATGGGCTAATACGAGTGTTAAAAAGGAAGTATGAGGCGCAGCATGTTTCGGCTGCTGTTCTATTAGACTGAACTGAGGCTCATCTTAATGCCTGCAGTTGACTTGATCATGATGATACACTGTTATACCTTTCAATTTCAATTTCAATATTAATATCAATAATTAATTTACCACCCGCCACTGAAACTTTACTCTTCTAAATGATAACTCTGGCTAACAGTTCATACACATTTCCTTTGCATACATAGTTGTCTGTACAGAGTGGGGATGCGCCCACATCAGTATTTTATGCACAACATGCTGTCTTGTGTTGTTGTTGTTTGACATCTGATGCAAACATATTCCTCGGGAATATATATGAGCACCTTCTTTCAATGCCCCTCTTTGGCTGCAATCGGAAAAAGCACATAAACACATCGAGTTTTGTTGTGTTAATACTCCTAAATGTGACATCTTAAGGAAGGGAAAATAGATTTTTTATTTATTCATTTAGAGATGATGTTAACACTTTGGACACATGAGATGACCAACATTGTCATTCCATAATATGACTGCTGCTGTCTCACACAACCACTAGATGTCATTTAATGATTTATTAATTATCTGTACTGCATTTGTGTAGGAAATAAGCTTCTCTCACTGAGGACCGCTCACTGTGTGCATTAGAGCAGAGGGTAATGTGTTGTCCTCTGCATCCTGCACAAAGTCACTCTCTAAAATAATTCTGTTTGTCAAAAAGATGTTCTAAAAGGATTCACTGATGTGAATCGGAAACCCAGGTTAACTTTACAGATACGGCTGCATCGATACGCAGACCCCTGAATCAATTTAAATGTACCATGAACCGAAAAATGCCCTCATTTTCAAGTTATGAAATGGTTTACTGAAACTTTGCTGCTAATTCCACACAGCATCTACGCTCTTGGGTTAGTCTTGTGTCAACTCACATTAACCTTTCACCTTTTATGAGAGTAATGTGAACAAACAACATGGCTGACGACGGAGATATGGTCTACACTGCAAATCTAAAATCCAACGTCTGGAAGCCCACTAGGATTTAAGAAGGAAGGAAAGTATGACAAAACCTGGCTGTTTGTAAGCTCTGTAGAACAGTCATTAAGTACAGTAGTAGCACAACGAACCCTCACCTGGTGAGAGAGCATGAGACGTTAAGTGAAACTTAAGATGTGATGAAGACTCTGCGGATGCTACAGTTATCACAAGCAAGAATATGCAATGCAAAGACGTGAACATTCAAGACACAAGTAGGGGAGGTCCAAGATCATCACAGCATCTATGGCCTGTTTTCTTAAGCCATTTTTTGAGGTCATTATTAGGGTGTTAAAAGTCACCAAATTGCAATTTCTTACTTTAAGATGTTTGACAAAAAGAAGCCCTGTGCTTCGTTGACTGGTCTAACTACAAATTAAGTTATTTCCTAAAATTCTTGATGAGTCTGTAAAGTTAAGTCCACGCCTTTCCCGTAGAAGTACCATTAGTTGGTGTATTTTTGTGTCACTTTGTCAAAACTAGAGTGACTTTTTGTGTCAGCGGTAGCCGCCTCTTGCAGAAAGGGGACCTGTATCATGGCTTAATAGACAAATAAACTTTATTTATGTGTCAGCATTACCTCACTGCAGATTCTCCTACACTACGAGACAGTTAACACTCCCACTTAGTTTCCTGTGGCCTGACAGTGAAGTGGGAGATTTATGTGCAGTGAGCCTCTCTGTTTGGAGATGAATCTGTAAAACAATCCTCTCTCTGTGGCTGACTGTTAGGTGGCAGACAGACGGTTTGGCCTGCGTGGCCAGATTAAAACAGGAGCTGTGATTTATGCCTGCCTGGCCCGTGTAAGACAACACAGGCTGACAGCCAGCGTCGTCAGCGCCGCCTCCGCCAGGGAACCCATCACAGTCCTGTTAATTATTCATCCCCTCCCCAGCGGCTGACCTGTAACTTGCACGGTGGCACCTGAATCAAGCTGCTGCCGGTATGAATCACATGACGATGGCATGTTATGATACTATGAAAACGCCTCTGCTGGTCTAATGCCACTGCCACTTCCTCTCAGCCTGCTGCTGCAGGGTTTGACTGCGGATATGAGATCAGATGTGTTTACAGTCTGTCAGAGTGACTGCCTTCACTCTGAATGTCACTTAGCTGAATTATCTGCTTTGATGCATCATCTTGAGCTACATGCATGATATTAAAGTCTGCACCCAGGGCTTTAAAAGTCAAATCCTCTGTATCAGGGGCTTTGGCTCGACTGCTAATCAGAATGGGCTGGGCCAAGATTCTTCTCCATCAAAAAGCTTTTAAAAATGTACTTCTAAAGAGGCAGTTTGCATGCATTTGCACACATTACTTAAAAAAAGTGAATGTTGGACATGGAAGGAAGGGTTTGGATTTGATTTACTATATTTAGCAAAACATCAACACTGAACCCGCAAATTTTAAGAAACGGAGAACTATTGCCGCTGTGTTTATTTTGATTTTGTATTTTAGTTGAATATTCCAGTAATGTGCTTTCTATATTTAAGTCATTAATTCTTTTTGCTATTTGCCAATCGCTCAAGTGATTTTCTAGATTTACTAGCCTGATATAGCATTTTACCTGCCTTGGGCAAGCAGACAAACCTCATTGTCGTGTCCTCTGTTCGTATCATGTCCATGTAACTTGGAACTCATGTAGACATTTACACACCTTGTTTTCCTGGCTCAGCATGAGAGGGTGTTTGTGCTTCAGCTTCAACCCCTCTACCAGTGAAAAATCTGCTTACATCCATTTCTGGGCCATATGCTTCATAGTTTTACCATGTTTTACTGGGTTTCTCTGGTCCTTTGTCACACTATCCTGTTGCCATGGTTATCCACATAGATCATCTATAACTCAAGATGCAAAGCCCTGCGTGCTTACATCCTTGACAAAAAACCTCTGTGATTATACCTGCCTCTGTTCATAGAAGATACAAAAGTACAACACTGCTATGTCCTTTTACTGATATACTCATAGTGGGGAATTATTGGGGTTTAAATTAAAAAAAATCTTTGGGGGAAATGGCCCCAAATGCCCAGATGAAGAGATGCCACTGCTCTGTATTTTGTTCTGGAAATGCCATCCTGTAATTATCAAGCATCTAAGTATCGTACCAGGAATTTCTGAAAGGTTTCTTCTTAATCTGACCCAAAGCCAACAAGAAAACACCGAGGACCATCATTTGCCAACTTACAACTGATCACATAACGACA